>JASDQU010402009.1:0-10670 GCA_032191745.1 Picea mariana | reverse complement strand
AAACTCGTCAGGGTGGTCCATACCAAACGGCTTGGGTTATTTAGACAACCCCAGACCGGTTCCACTCTCCCAGTTGACGGATGGACTGTTTCGCCCATCAACACTCCAATAATTTGATTTGTTGGATGATTCTTCGGAACTCGACGATTAGGTGTCCTGGAAGGTATCTGAAAGTCTTGTTGATCATTTTCTTCTTTTTTTTTTCTGTTTGTTGCTCTTATTCTTCTTCTTCTTCTTCTTTTGATTCTTATTATAATTCATGCTCTTTAGAGTTTTTTCTTTCTTCTTTGATCTTTGGTACATTTGTTTCATCAATATTTAAATTTATTCTTTCCACTATCTTATTGATTCTTAGATTATAACACTTGTATGCCTTTCTTTTGCTTGAATATCCAACCAATATGTCTTTATCAACTCGAGAATCAAATTTTCCAACTCTATTATCTTATATTTTTATGTAGCATTTTCCTCCAAATACTCTAAAATGTTTGATGTTTGTTGGAATTCCTTTCCATAACGCATATGGAGTTTTGTCACTGTTGCTTCTGAGCATTCCTATGTTCAAGATGTGAATGGTTGTTTGCATTTCTTTTACCCAAAATACATTTCTCAACATCAAATATTTCAACATGGTTTTGGCCATCTCTATTACAGTTTTGTTCTTCCTTTCAATGACTTCAGTTTGTTGATGTGTCCTAGTTGTTGAGAACCACCTTTTTATTCCATGCTCTTCATAGAAATGCATGAATTATTTTGATATGAATTCACCTCCATTGTATCATCTTAAGCACTTAATTCTCAAATCCATTTCATTTTCAACCATCTCCTTGAAAATTTTAAAATGAATGCCTCTAACTTCTTAAGAAAACAAACTATAGTCATTCTTATATAACCATCAATTAGTAGCATGAAGTATTGTTCACCATTCAGTCATTTTGTTCTCATTGGTCCACATAAATCATTGTGTGCAATTTCTAATGGATTTGTTGTATAGTATTACTTCGATCTGAATTCATTTCTTGTTTGTTTTCCTTGTAGGCGGTGCTTGCACATAGTAATGGTTGGTTTTCAAATTTCATGCATTTCTCTTACTGCTTCCTTTCTGCTAATTTTGACCATATTGTCAAATTTCATGTGACCCATTATATTGTGCTAAAGCCAACTTTCATTTTCCTTTCCCAAGAAACATATTTGATTTCCAATCTCATTTAAGATGTATATGTTGTTTGAGGTCCTCGCTATTGTAACCACCAATTTTCCTGATCCTTATTTCGTATTCTCACACTTATCTGAGTCAAATATAAGTCTATGTCCCTGATCACACATTTGACTCACACTTAGCAAATTATGCTTCATTTTTTCTACAAGTAGGACATTTTCTGCCTTGGCATCCTTACTTCCAAGCTTGACTATGTCTTTTCCTATAATTTTGGTTGAGTTTTCATTTCCAAAAGAAATTGATCCATCTCTTTCATCACTAGAAGGAAGATCATGGAGTACATTAATATTGGAGTACCATAGTTTAATGGAAAGAACTATGATTTCTGGAGTAGAAGGATGAAAACATATGTACAACCACAAGAATTTGATGTTTGGAAAGTAGTAGTAGAGGGATACACATCACCTACCACTACTCTAACCGATAGAGAAAGAAAGAAACTCGGTGAAAATAATTCAAAGGCTAAAAATGTTATTTTGAATGGCCTTGATGAATTAGTGTATATCAAAGTTATGTGCTTTGATACCAATTTTTGGAATACTAAGAGGGGGGTGAATCAGTATTATGCAATACTTACCACTTTTAATCAGAATATCAACAGTTATCACTCATTCCTTCATTTAACATTTCATGAACATATAACCATTAGTAGTACCATTCAACAATATATCACATCATACACAGTGCACAAGATATTTTTCATGGAAACCCAAATGGGAGAAAACTAAAGAATTATTTCTTATATATATCAAATATTACATTCATAGGAAGCACCAACTTCCAAATTTTCCATCACCAACTAGAAGGAGGCTCCAACCCCCTTTTTATAGGCTCCAACCTGAAGGAAACTACAACTCCCTAAATTCTCCAGCTACAACTGGAAGGAGGCTCCAACCCCCTAGTTTACAGGCTCCAACCTGAAGGAAGATCCAACTCCCTTTGTTATCTAGCTCCAACCGGAAGGAGGCTACAACCCCCTTTCCTTGCCCCATCCTGCCTCCCTGAAATATAAATGTAGACACAACATGTCACTGAAACTATCACTAGTAAAAAACCTATCACTGATACATCAACCTATCATTGACTCTATCACTATCATTGGATCAAACTCATAACCATATATATCTCACACCAATATTACAAAGAATGTATCCAACCCATATGACCAAATTCACAAAGATGTGCATCTAACAATGTACTAGATGTTGGACAACTGAGAGGGGGGGGTGAATTAGTTGTTACAGTGCTTAAACAATTATGATTATTTTAAAATATTTACAGAGAACTCAATGACAATCACAATAATGCAGGGAGGTAAGCAATAGAACATTCAGCATCAATCACACACATGAAATACACAGAGACATATATTTCCTTAGGAAACCCATAAAGGGTAAAAACCTCTTCTTCTTGATATGATAAGTAATATTTATATTCTGTACATTATCATACTTATGAGATCCAACTCATTGTGAGGATACCACCTATGTTTTGCAAGCTACAACTTGTTGAGAGCACCAACTCTCTGGTTTCTCTAGCACCTACAAGAAGGAAGCACCAACTCCTTAGTTTCTCTAGCACCCACTAGAAGGAAGCACCAACTCCCTAGTTTCTCTAGCACCCACTACAAGGAAGCACCAACTCCCTGAGTGTTCTAGCACCAACTTCCAATCACACAGAAACCAACCTATATAACATAAAACAATAGTTCTCCCTTGCACCACCCTGCCACCCTAGTTTTTCTGGTTGCAACCAGATGGAAGCTACAACTCCATGTTCTTAAAGAACCCACTTGAAAATACGAGGACACCAATCCTCCCTAGCACCTCCCAACCACCCTGAAATATGAATCTTTTCTTCTCATAAATATATCACAGTGATATAGTATTTATCTATGGCTTACCAGTCTCATCATTGTTTTGTTGCACTGTTATTCTCTGCCTGCGTCAGTGTATTCATGCTCACATTCCTCTTTGATATTTCTCTTATTCTTCTTTGTCTCTGCATGCACACCTTGGCATCCTCTTCCTCTCTCAGATATGCATTTCTTTTCTATGCTCTACTCCTCTTCTATGTGTTTCAACATCTGCGCACAGCATGTTTTTACTTACGTGAATAACTCTTAACAGAAGCACCCTGCTCCTCTATGTTACACAAATATTTATCATACACAGTCCTCTTCAGATCGTCCATGAAACCCATCATCTTCTTTTTTGGTTACTTTGAGTCTGTTCGTCATCATTGGCTTATCATGAGATTCTTCGCCTTCTCTGGCGGTGTGACCCTTCGTCTTCTTTGTCACAGTTGAGCTTTATCCTTTCTATTGCAGTTACAGACTTTGACACTTTTCCATCTGTCAATTGTCTCTCTGATTAGTCTTCATTCCACTGGCAGTTACCTCAAGACTCTTCAACTTCTCTAGCGATCACCCTGAAGCCTCTTCAAATTCTCTGGCAGAAACCATCAGTGGTTTCTAGCGGTCACACCAAGAACCTCCACGCACTTATGCCTTTCGCACCTTTCCCCTTTTGAGATATCTATACATTGGCCTTTTAGCTTTTCTAGTTAATCCCCTTCCTTTCACATGACCATCAGCGATGACCATATGCCTAACCACCATTCGTTTCGCGATTTTGTGTTTCGGGATATCCAGCTGCGAGTTGCCTCAATCTTCCCATCTTGTGAAACTCTGGAATGGATCCTAGCATTGCTAGCTCCTTCCCCAATCTTCTGCTGATGTGACCACTGGTTGTGGCCACTCACTAATCAAATGAGTGCTTCGTGATATTGATGATCTTCAATGTGAATCCTAGCGACATGCTATCTCCTCCCTTAATCCTTCGACGATGTGACCTCCAGCTGTGACCAGGGGTCAAGCAAAAAGGTGCTTCACAATTTCGCGTATCGTGATTTCCTGATGTGAGTTGCCTTAAGACTCCCAACTCGTGAAACTCTGAAATACTCCATATCTATGGCCCATGATACTCGGTGATTTAACATTCCAGATCTCTTCTTCGAAAACTTGGAA
Source organism: Picea mariana (assembly GCA_032191745.1). Lineage (NCBI taxonomy): Eukaryota > Viridiplantae > Streptophyta > Pinopsida > Pinales > Pinaceae > Picea > Picea mariana. The sequence continues at coordinate 6,423 of JASDQU010402009.1, read as the reverse complement.
TTCATTCTTCGTCATGCCAAATCAATGGTCCACGCTCTCCCTTTGATCGACGGCTGTGATCAAATCATAATTTCGCGACTTCGTGTCTCGTCTCCCTGGACAATCAATGGTCTAGATCTCTCCTCGATCCGATGGCTCAAATCATGTCATGATTTTTTGTTTCGCGACTTTGGAGGTTAGAGCACCTCCTTCCTTTGGCCCTTCAGTCAGCGAAATGTTGATCTCTAGCCACATGTCATTCTTGGATCGATGGTCCAGATTTTACCTTCGAGACTCAAGACTTCGTTCTTTGTTGTGACAGATCAAATATCTATAACCCTTTGTTATCCGACTACCCATAACTTTTTGTGAATTCGCATTTCGGAGATTCCACAGTGATTTACCTCCAAACTCTTGATACGCGAAACTCTGAAATGGATTCATATCAGATCAATAGTCAAGATTTCTCAGTGATCCGACGGCTATCCTCCACTCCAGGACTTTAGCCTTTGGGACTTTGGGGGAGTGTTGAGGGTAAAACTCCCAAAGAAAAACTCTTGGAGTAACGTAAATCTTGCGTCACTCGATGACGTGTCATGAGCCGAGTAGCTACCACGTGTCACTCAGATTTTTGATTTCCACATACCTGAAATGTCGAATCAAATGGACACTTTTCATTGTTTGATTGTGCCATGTGTCCTTACTAACATATTCTACCACCTGTCCTTGTTGACGTGGTCTGCCACATTCACCTCCTGGATTTGACAGCCCAGATTAGTCCTCGATCCAATGGCTCAGATCATATCACTGTTTCGCATTTCGCGACTTTGGAAAATAGCTTCCTCTGTGCTCCAGATTCCTGAAATTGCAAAACTCCTCATCTGCTACCATGTGTCCTTCGGATCAAACGGTCGAAAAGCCATCGGTATTTCACGTTTCGCGATATCTGTTGATTGCTTGACGCAATTCTCCTGATTCGTGATTCTGCGAAACTCCTCATTTGCTACCATGTGTCCTCCTCGATGATGGGCAGTCCCCTTTATTTCAGGACTTTGTAAGCCCGCTTCACCTTGCACTTAAAGGTCATGCACATTCTTCTAGATCCAATGACGATCGGTCCTCGTGCTCAGATCTTACGCCTAAGCTCTGTTCTCTTTGACTTAGAAGATTTTCTAACTGTTTCATGGTCTCTACCTTTGCTCCTCCTGCGAGTCCTTCTCTTGGACCTCGGTTGCACTATATCTTCTGAGCTTTGACAATGCCCTGGTGCATACTTGTGCTCTACGTGCAACTTTGCACTATTCCTCTCCAAGCTTCGATTGCACATTGTTTGCTTCTTCTCCTGAGCTTATGTTGTTCCTATTCTATCATCGATGCACATTTTGATCTTGCCATCAATGACAAGCACACTCTTCCTATAAATATGCCAACAACCTCCCCCTTTGGCATTGATGGAAACCCTGAAGGACTGCACTATTCTACTTAGATGTACTTACTATAGCATCTGGACCATTCCTTTTCTCCCCCTTTGACATCAATGTCAAAGAAAAAACATGCTCCCCCTGAGTTGTTGCAGTATGTTTCAAAGGTATTAGACATTCAACCAACACAAACTCCCCCTGATAGGATGGACCCTCTTATTTGAGTTCTGTAGAGTATTTGTATCTAACTCACAGTCTTCTCCTTATGATTCTTGGACCTATTCATCTTCAGCTTTAGCTGTGTCCTCTATAGCAGACTTCAATATTGCTCACCTCTCTTACTGGGGCTCCTTCATCAACCTTTTCTTGTCATAAATGAATGACTCCCTATGTCACTCGTCTCTCTCTCTTATGATTGTTCTCCTCCTTTGTTTCTAAAAGGTTATCTTTTCCCTAACAAGGTCTTTCCTCTTGTTATCTCTACAGGATGTCATGTATATAATTTTGTACATCAGAATGTTGTTGTTGCGGATGTCGTTGTCCTACTGGAACACTACGCAATTATAGCTCGTACTTTTCAAACAACCCTTGGATCTTCCCATTGATTCTCATCGATCTCTATTAATGCAAATTCATTTTTCTTCCATGATTCTTACAATCCAAGGATTTTATGACCATATTCATCACAAGAAAAAACCACTAGAAACACTCTCATACCTGCTTTCCCTTTTTACAGGTGAAGGACCTGTGTTACACTTCTTAGGAGTACTCATTTCTTTCTTTTTGTATCCAAGACCGGATTTGTCATTTGGTGATCTTTGACTATCCAAGATCTCATCCAGGGTCATGGAGATGTTTAAGAACTTGATTTGGGTGTCTGACTTCTCAACCTTCACAACTTCTACTTTTGGCTTATGACATGATACTTCTTCTAATTCTTCTTTTCTTGCATGGGACGATTCAATATCAACATCATTATTTGTCCTTATGCCTTTAGCCACCACTTGTCCTGAGTTTACATTTTTCACCTTACAATTTTTGGACGTGAACACCTCTTCACAGCCTCTGTCACACATTTGACTTGTACTGACCAAATTATGTTTCATACCATCTACAAGAAGAACATCCTGAGAATTTCCTTTTCCATTACTCAGACTCACCATCCCTTTACCCTTGATTTTACCTGGTTCATCAGTTCCAAAGGTTACATTTCTTTTTTTTCTTTTACTTATAGACAAAAACTTATCCTTATCTCCAGTCATGTGCTTGGAGCATCCACTTTCTATATACCAAGGGCTCTTTTATCTTTGAGCTGACAAAACTAATCCACGCTTGTCACTTTATTTCTTCTTCCAAACCTTGACATTTTTAGCAGAGGGATTCAAATCTGGTTCATAGTTCCTTAAGCGACAATCAACATCTTTATGTCCATAATTATGAAAAGTATAACATTCTAGTTCATTGAATAAAGGATCATAGCGATTGTTATGCTTAACCTGTGTCTTTTTCCCAGCCATCACATGATTTGCAGTTTGTGGTGGTTTGTTACTTGGTTGTCTCATTCTTTGTTGTGGTAGATATCTATTCCTTGAGTGTCTTGATTTCTCATATCTAAATCTTAAATAATAGTTTACAGCTTTGTGACCAAAGTTAGAACAATAGAAACAATATCCATAGAAAAAATATTTGTACCTGGAAAATGGTTGTCTTCTTTAAGCAGGTCGATTTCTTCCATGCTGATGATTTCCTTGAGCATAGGTTGTATTATTTCTTTGTTCTATAGATTTAGTTCTGGTACTTTTTCTTTCACTCTTCCTTGGCGGTTGATTATCTTCCTCTGTTTCTCCATATTTGTTGTTCTCAATGAATGTAGATTTGACAAAATTGATGGAATCTTTGTTGCTTGGCTGACTACAACTTTATCCTTCTTCATAACCCAAACTGGTTTTCAAATTTGGATTCCTTTGTTGATTCAGAATGGTGGTTAATCCTTATGAGGCTTTAATGCTTGGAAGATTTTGGAGATACAATGCTTTGAACTTCTCCATATATTTTTTGGTCTTTACTACCTCTTCCTCCAAGGCTTCACATCTTTCCTTCTTCTATGATAATTGTTGTTTCGGAATGTCCTCTATTTTATTTGCCTCTTCTAGCTCCACCTTTAGTAGGGAAAAGTCTTCATCATTCTTTTCAAACTACATCAACAATTGTTTTTGTTTTCTTTTCTCGAGTCTGAGTCTATCAATTTCTTCTAAGGCACTGATTATTTCACCTTCCATATCAACCACATATTCTTCATCATTAACATCACTTCATGTGATTTTATTATCATAATCCTCTTTGACCATAAGCATGAATTCATTTACCTTATCTTCACAGGAAGAGTCACTATCTGTGTCTTCTGAAGAGTCATCATTGTTTACGCATAAACTTTTCTTTTTATCAAATCTTTTGGATTTGTACTTCTTTTCACCTTCAGAATTATGATCATGCTTCTTGTGTGGACACTTATATGCAAAGTGACCTATCTTTCCATAGTTAAAACACTTGAAGGGCAACTTGCCTTGATACTTTCTTGATCCTTTCTTTAGTCTTCTCACAAATTTTGCTTCAATTTCATCAGGCTCAGAATTCTCATCCTTATATGCTTTAAATGATGCTTCTCTAGAGGTGGGTTTATCTTTACCTATCCTCATTTCATATGTAGTCAACGTTCCTAGAAGTTGATCAAAAGCCAAAGATTTTATATCCTTAATTTCTTCTATAGAAGAGACCTTCGGGTTGAACCTATGTGGTAGAGATCTCAAAATTTTCTGAACTAAAGAGGGTTCCTCAATTTTTTCACCAAGTGTTTTCATTGCATTTACTAGTTCTTCAACTCTCATAAAGTACTTCCCAACAGTTTCATCCTCTTTCATCTTTAGTTGTTCAAACTGTACTCTGTAGGTTTGAATCTTGGCGTCCTTTACCTTCTCATTACCTTCATAACTGCTAATGATTCTATCCCACATATCTTTGGCAGTTTCTAAGTGCATAACTTTTACAAATTATGCTTTTGCAAGCCCACTCAGAATAGCATTCATAGCCTTAGCATTGAATCTGAACTCTAGCTTGTCATCCTTATTAGCTAGTACAACTGGATTTACATAACCAGTCTCTACCACATCCCAGACATCTGCACCTAAAGCTATTATGTAAGTTCTCATCCTAACTTTCCAGAAGCCAAAGTTAGTTCCATTGAACAGGGGGTCCTTATTGGTTGAATTTCCTCCATGGCTAGTCATGTTTAAGCTCTAGGATCTACCCTTGAATAAAGGGAACCAGCTCTGATACCAATTGTTGGACAACTGAGAGGGGGGGTGAATCAGTTGTTACCGTGCTTAAACAAATATGATTATTTTAAACTCTTTACAGAGCACTCAAAGACAATCACAATAATGTAGAGAGGTAAGCAATAGAACATTCAGCATCAATCACACACATGAAATACACAGAGATAGATATTTCCTAAGGAAATCCATAAAGGGTAAAAACCTCTTCTTATTGATATGATAAGTAATCTTTATATTATGTACATTATCATACTTATGAGCTCCAACTCATTGTGAGGCTACCACCTCTATTTTGCAAGCTGCAACTTGCTGAGAGCACCAACTCTCTAGTTTCTCTAGCACCTACTATAAGGAAGCACCAACTCCCTAGTTTCTCTAGCACCCACTAGACGGAAGCATCGACTCCATGGTTCTCTAGCACCCACTAGAAGGAAGCACCAACTCCTTGAGTGTTCCAGCACCAACTTCCAGTCACATAGGCATCAACCTGTATAATAGAGAACAATAGTTTTCCCTTGCACCACCCTACCACCCTGGTTTTTCTGGCTGCAACCAAATGAAAGCTACAACTCCCTATTCTTCAAGCACCCACTTGAAATTATGAGGACACCAATCCTCCCTAGCACCTCCCAACCACCCTAAAATATGAATCTTTCCTTCTCATAAATATATCACAGTGATATAGAATTTATCTATGGCTTACCAGTCTCATCATTGTTCTGTTGCACTGCTATGTTTTGCCTGCATCAGTGTCTTCCTGCTCGCATTCCTCTTTGAGATTTGTATTCTTATTCTTTGTCTCTGGATGTGCACCTCTTCTTCCTCTTCCTCTCTCAGATATGAATTTATGTTCTATGCGCTACTCCTCTTCTGTGTGTTTTAGCAGCTGCGCACAGCATGCTTTTGCTTACATGAATAACTCTTAACAGAAGCACCCTGCTCTTCTATGTTCCACGCATATTTATCATACCTAGTCCTTTTCATATCATCCATGCAACCCATCATCTTCTTTGGCAGTTACTCTGAGTTTTTTCTTCATCATTGGATTATCCTGAGATTCTTTGCCTTCTCTAATGGTGCGACCCTTTGTCTTCTCTATCACAGTCGAGATTTATCCTTTATGTTGCAGTTACAGAATTTGACAATTTTCCATCTGTCAATTGTCTCTCTGATCAGTCTTCATTCCACTGGCAGTTACCTTGAGACTCTTTAGCTTCTCTGGAGATCACCCTAAAGCCTCTTTGAATTCTCTAGCAGAAACCATCAGTGGTTTCTAGCAGTTACACCGAGAATTTCCGCGCACTTATGCCTTTGGCACCTTTCCCCTTTTGAGAAATCTATACAGTGGGATTTTAGATTTTCTAGTTAATTCCCTTCCTTTCACATGACCATCGGCGATGACCATACGCCTAATCACCATTCGTTTTGCGATTTCACATTTCAGGATATCCAGCAGCGAGTTGCCTCGATCTTCCCCAATATTCTGCTAATGTGACCATTGGATGTGGCCACTTGCTAATCAAACAAGCGCTTTGTGATCTCAGTGATATCTGATGTGAAGCCTAGCGACCTATTAGCTCCTCCCTTAATCCTTCAATGATGTGACCTCCATCTGTGACCAGGGGTCAAGCAAAAAGGTGCTTCGTGATTTCACGTATCGCTATTTCCTGATGTGAGTTGCCTTGAGACTC
>JASDQU010402006.1:0-10590 GCA_032191745.1 Picea mariana | reverse complement strand
TGCAGAAGTATCTACCTCCAACATTTTTCAATGCACAAGAACACTACCTCATACACTAAGTTGAGGAGATTGAAATGTGTGGACCTGTACACACAAGGTCAATGTGGATGGTGGAGAGTCACTTGAAATCATTGAAGGATTTGGTTAGAAAAAGAGAACGTTCTGAGGGTTCTATAGTGGAGGGATATATGGTATATGAATCCATGGTGTATATTAGTCAGTATCTTCCTAAATTAGCAGTGCAAGTTATGCATGCAGTGGATTTCATTTGGGATGTGAACTCCAGCAAAAAATTTGAAAGGGAGCAGCTGTTGGGGAAAGGTACAATGAAGAAAGTGAGAGGTAATTAAATTGTGGATATTTTTAATAAATATATTTTTTTTCATTTTTTTGTGTATATGATCATACTCATTTAATATTTATTCTTTCATCATTTATTAATATTTACCATGGTTATAACTAATATTTAATATTGGTGAATGTTGATTTTTTGATCAGTGAGTTGCTCAAGATTAGGATGCACTACGTTTATACATTGCAAACAATATTGACTTGATGAAGGTATGGATTGATAGATGTAAAGAACGTCATGGCGATATGTTATCATGGAAAGAACTATTTGAATTGGTTAGAGAAGCTCATCCTAATGGACATTCCGATGTTACGCAGAGGGAAATAGATTTAGCATATTGTTTGAAAGATGGAAAGGCAAGAAAATTCACCCATTTTATTTAGTTATTTTATATTATATTAATGTGTCTGTAGGTGTGTTTTTTTTTATATTATACTTTCCAAGTTATATAAATTTGTTTATTATTAATTGACAATGCATCTTTTACATGTCTGGCATATTGCAGTTGAAACACCACAAGGCTATCTGGTGCAATGGTCGTAAATTTTGCATCAAACAGTTGGATGAAACCAGAAAAACTTATGATAGTGGGATAACTGCAGTATTCTAGGTTAGTAATGTTTTCTCTAGGAGTGAAAGACGTCCTCGAGAATATGAAAATAGATACTATGGGTTTTTGAATGATATAATTGAGTGTGAATTTAATTCCTTCAAATTAGTTTTGTTCGATGTCAAATGGTATAGGTTATGAATGCATGAACATGATGAGGAAAGAATCGTTATTCAACATGAACATGGATTTCCGATGATTAAAACAACATTTAAAAAAAAACAAATGACCACTATGTTTTTCCAAGTCAATGTGAACACGTCTTTTACTCAAAGGTTCCAGGTAAGAGGGATTGGTCATTTGTTGTTAGATATGATCCAAGAGGAAGGCCAATAAAGTATACTATAGATGAGGAAGATGATATTGAAGAATAAGATGATGTAGAGCTAGAGCAGGAAAAATATGGGTCGATAGATGAAGAAGACGAAGAAGATGAAACAGGCGTAGGAGAGAGTGCGCCAGTTCTTGATGATGATATCGATGAAGATATGCTCGGAAATGACATTGATGATCATCAATCCTTTCAACATTATTTATGAACCAGATGCTGATACAGATGTCGAGTTGGATGATCAAGAAGAAGATACATAAGAAGGATTATACAAATGTTGCGTTGGTCGATGAGGTACGTAACTAGATATTTTAATTTGTATGAATTATTCTCTTTAAATAATTTTTTATGTGGGTTAATTACATGTTTTAAAGTTTTATTTCATTTTTGTTTTGGTAGTTTCTATGCATGATTACTATGTTTCTTTTGTTTGTTTTCTATATTGGGTATTGGGGAATTGAGAGCGATGTGAGGGGAGGGAGGGGCCATATGAGCTTCCACCTTCATGTGGTTGGCCTTGTTTAGCAGAGAATAAATTATTCTCGAAACCAAGAGAACTTCATTCATTCATATTTATACTCAAAGATCACTCATAGACCCACTCTATATACCGTCTCATCTCATCTTCATTTCATTTTAATTTTCTGATTGGTCGAATTTTAAAGGAACCATCTATTAAAAGACATTGTACTAGTGCTAGAGTACATGATGGGAAATAATGACTTGTGAATGGGGCCAACGTTGAAATTTTTTCAAAATGTTTCTGTATGCACCAAAATTTGACATGGATATTTTTTTCACATTTGACATACACCAAAATTTGACATGGATAGTCTGTTCCATGTCAAATTTCAAGATAGTTCCAAAAACAATTCTATAGAAGGGAAGTTCCATGTCAAATTTCAATATAGTTCCGACAACGATTCTATAGAAGGGAATAACGAATGCTGACAATGAGAGGTGCAACATGATGAACATTGATGCAAATGTGGACGATCTCAAATATTATGTGGGGATATCATACATCCTTGAGTCTTGAAACCATCCCATACCGTCAAGGCATGTTTCTAGTCTAACCATGTCAAAGTTTGAGGCATATAGGAACATATTGAAGAAATTTCAATGTTGGTCCCATTCACTGCTCACTATGCGAGGTCGGTGCATGACATTTGTGATGGGTGAATTGGAAGTTCCATGAAATTTCAAGAGAGTTCCAAAAAACATGGACGATCTCAAATATTGTGTGGCCGGGACACCAAACATCCTTGAGTCTTGAAACCCTCCCATACCGTCAAGGTATGTGTCTAGTCTAACCATGTCGAATTTCGACGCATACATGCACAGTTTGAAGAAATTTCAACATTGGCCCCATTCAGTGCTCACTATGCAGGGTCAGTGCAAGATGACATTTGTGATGGGTGTATTGGAAGTGCCATGACATTTCAATAGAGTTTCGAAAAAGATTCTATAGATGGAAATGAAGAATGATGACAATGAAACATCCATTATATTGAACTTTGATGCAAACATGGATGATCTCAAATATTATGCAGGGACATCAAACATCCTTAAGTATCGAAACCCTCCCATACCTTCAAGGCAACTATCTAATCTAACCATGTCGAATTTCGATGCATACGGGCACATATTGAAAAAATTTCAACGTTGGCCCCATTCACTTCTCATTGTGTGGGATCGGTGGAAAAAATTTGTGATGGGTGTATTTGAAGTTCCATGTCAAATTTCAAGATAGTTTCAACAACAATTCTATAGAAGGGAATGAAAAACATTGGCAATGCTACATGCATGATGAATGTTGATGCAAATGTGGATGATCTCAAATATTATGTGGGGACATCATACATCCTTGAGTCTTGAGACCCTCCCATACTGTTATGGCATGTGTCTAGTCCAACCATGTCAAATTTTGACGCATACAGGAACATATTGAATAAATTTCAACGTTGGCCCCATTCACCGCTCACTATGTGGGGTCGGTGCATGACATTTCTAGTGGGTGAATTGGAAGTTCCATGACATTTCAAGAGAGTTCCAACAAATATTATACATATGGAAACGAAGAATGATGACAATGAGACATCCATTATGAATGTTGATGCAAACATGGATGATCTCAAAGATTATGTGTGGACATCAGAAATCCTTGAGTCTTGAAACCCTCCCATACTGTCAAGGCATGTGTCTAGTCTAACTATGTCTAATTTCGACGCATACATGCACAGTTTGAAGAAAATTCAACGTTGGCCCCATTCACTTCTCACTGTGCGAGGTCGATGAAAGATGGCATTAGTGATGGGTGTATTGGAAGTGCCATAACATTTCAAGAGAGTTCTGACAAAGATGATCCATGTCAGGTTTAAAGATAGTTTTGACAAAGATGCTCCATGTCAAGTTTCAAGATAGTTTCGACAATGATTCTATAGAAGGGAATGACGAATGATGACAATGAGAGGTGCATGATGAACGATGATGCAAATGTGGAAGATATCAAAGATTATGTGGGGACATCATACATATTTGAGTCTTGAAACCCTCCCATACCGTCAAGTCATATGTCTAGTCTAACCATGTCAAATTGCGATGCATACAGGCACATTTTGAAGAAATTTCAACGTTGGCCCCATTCACTGCTCACTATGCGGGGTCGGTGCATGACATTTGTGGTGGGTGAATTGAAGCTTCTGTGACATCAACTCAACTTGGTAATTTGATAATCAAACCCTCCTTAAGTATTATGCGGGGACATAAAACATCCTTAAGTATCGAAACCCTCCCATACCTTCAAGGAAACTATCTAGTCTAACCATGCTAAATTTCGATGCATACAGGAACATATTGATTTTTTTTTAATGTTGGACCTGTTCACTGCTTACTATGAGGGTTCGATGGAAGAAATTTGTGATGGGTGTATTGGAAGGTCCATGTCAAATTTCAATAAAGTTCTGACAACGATTCTATAGAAGGGAAGGACGAATGATGACAATGAGAGGTGCATGATGAACGCTGATGAAATGTGGACGATCTCAAATATTATGTGGGGAAATCATACATCCTTGAGTCTTGAAACCCTCCCATACCATCAAGGCATGTGTCTATTCTAACCATGTCAAATTTCGATGCATATAGACACATACTGAAGAAATTTCAACGTTGGCCCCATTCACAGCTCACTATGCTGGGTCGGTGCATGACATTTGTGGTGGGTGAATTGAAGCTTCTGTGACATCAAATCGACTTGGTAGTTCAATAATCAAACCCTCCTTAAGTATTATGCAGGGACATCAAACATCCTTAAGTATCTAAACCCTCCCATAACTTCAAGGAAACTATCTAGTCTAACCATGTCAAATTTTGACACATACAGGAACAGATTGAAAAAATTTCAATGTTGGCCCCATTCACTGCTCACTGTGCGGGTTCGGTGGAAGAAATTTGTGATGGGTGTATTGGAAGGTCAATGTCAAATTTCAATATAGTTCTGACAACAATTCTATAGAAGAGAATGAAGAATGATGACAATGAGAGGTGCATGACGAATGTTGATGCAAATGCGGACGATCTCAAAGATTATGTGGGGACATCATACATCCTTGAGTCTTGAAACCATCCCATACCGTCAAGGCATGTTTCTAGTCTAACGATGTCAAATTTTGATGTATACAAACACATATTGAAGAAATTTCAATGTTGGCCCCATTTATTGCTCACTATGCGGGGTCGGTGCATGACATTTGTGGTGGGTGAATTGAAGCTTCTGCGACATCAACTCGACTTGGTAATTCAATAATCAAACCCTTATAATGGTTTCCATATTTCTATGGTTAAGGAATCAAGACTCATCACCTATGAATACAGTCTCCTAATGCTGTATGTATCCCAAATGGTGGCTTATAAATATCCCCTCTCAAGGGCCTGTGTAGTTGTTTAAGGCCTCCTTTTGTCTCATGAGCCCAAGAAGCCTCGTTTAGGTCATATGTCCATTTTTTATACCTTTGACCATGGTAAAGACCCCAAGATCCATACCTAGTATGAAAAACCTCCTATAGGTGCCCATATCCCACTCGAAGATCAAAGATCCCTTTTATAGGGTTTACATGGAACTTTAAAGCCTTGTTCATGGATCAGATCCTTAAAATATTTATACAATACTTGATTCCATTTGTTTCCTCCCCTTACCATGGTTAAGACCCCAAGATGCATCCTTGCTACACAAAAATATCCTAATGGCACCCGTATCCAAAATAGATGCCAATATCCCTTTTAATGGGAATGTGTAGTTATTCAAGGACCCATTCATGGATCATGAGTCTTAAATGTTTTATTTAGGCCTTAATACCATTTATTTTCTTCCATGATCATGGTCACAGTCTTAAGACCTATCCCTTGTGTCTAAAACTTTCAAATGGTTCCTATATATCATTTGGAGTACAAAGATTCCATATGAGGGTTTGTGTGGTGGTTCAAGGTGTCATTAATGGATTATGAACCATAAAATATTAATTTATATTCTATATCTCTTGTTTTCGTCAATCGATTATGGTTGAGGCCTTGAGATCCATGCATGGTATGAAAAATATATCAATCATTACCATATCCAACCAAGAGATCAACGATCCATGTTTGTGTGGTGGCTTGAGACTTAGTTTAAGGAAAAGGGCCCTAGAAGCTTATTTTTGGGCTAATGGCCCAAGACCCATATCTTGTTGCAAAACCTATGAAATGGTACCCATACCCCACTTAAGGAAAAATGTACTTTATAGAGGGTTTTGTGGTGGTTTGAGGAATATTTCATGTCCAATAATTTATATAAGATTCATTTAGGGGCCAAAGACCTTATTTTCCTCCCCTAATGGCACCCATCTCCCATTTGTATGAAAAATATTTCTTTTAGAGGACCCATGTCATAGATCAAGGCCTTGATCATGGCCCATTGGCCCAAGAACCTTAATTTAGTGTATAATTCCCTATATTTATCCCCCAACCATGGTTAAGGACTCGATACCATTCCTTGATGCATAAAACAATGTATCCCTAGACTCTAGTATGCAAAACCTCTTATAAGTTCCCATATCCCAATTAATAGAGATCAAAGGTCCATTTTGGAGGGCCTATTTGGTGCTTTAGGGACACATTAATGAAGCAAATCCTTACAATATTTATATAAGACTTGATGTTCTTTATTTCTTCCATTTACCATGGTCAAGACCCCAAGACTCATACTTGGTGTACAAAACCTCCTAATGACGCCCATATTTGAAGCACAGACCAAATATCCCCTCTAAATGGCTTGTGTTGCGATTCAAGGACTCATTCATGGATCATGAGCCTTAAAAGATTCATTTAGGTACTAATACCCTTTATTTTCTCCCATGACCATGGTTAAGGTATTGATACCCATCCCTTATGCCTAAAACTTTCTAAGGATGCTAATATATCATTCATAGGATAAATATTCTATCTAAAGGGTTTATGTGATGGTTTGAGGTGTCATTAATGAATTATGATCCTAGAATATTATCTTAGGTACTATGGCCCTTATTTTCCTATGTCAACGATGATCAAGGCCATGAGACCCATGCCAGGTACACAAAATCTCTCAATAATGTCCATATCCTAGAATGAGGCCAATGATTTTGGTTTGTGTGGTGGTTTAAGGCCTAGTTTAGGGATCAATTCCCTATAAGCTTCATTTTGGGCTGATATCCCAAGACCCATCCCTTATGTGCAAAGCCTCCTAATGGTACCCATATCCTACTCAAGGATGAAGGTACTTTATACAGTTTTTTTTGGTGGTTTGAGGAATCTTTCATGTTGATCCGGATTATTTTCGGAATGAAATGAAAGTAGAGATATTACAATGAAATACTCATAAAAATTTCCAAAAATAGAGATATACAACAATCCATGATTTCTATTAATCAAAGAAATGTACAGAGACTGTTAAAATATAGAGTGCAAGACTTGCTATAATGATGGCAGTTTTATATACAACAAGAGATGTGATTACACTCATTCAAGGCATGTGTCTAGTCTAACCATGTCAAATTTCGATGCATACATGCACATATTGAAGAAATTTCAAGGTTGGCCCCATTCATTGCTCACTATGTGGGGTCAGTGCATGACATTTGTGGTGGGTGAATTGAAGCTTCTGCGACATCAACTCGACTTGGTAATTCAATAATCAAACCCTCCTTAAGTATTATGCAGAGACATCAAACATCCTTAAGTATCAAAACCCTCCCATCCCTTCAAGGCAACTACATAGTCTAACCATGTCAAATTTCGACGCATATGGGAACATATTGAAAAAAATTGAATGTTGGCCCCATTCACTGCTCACTGTGTAGGTTCGAACCACCCGACCGAATGGGGCCAACGTTGAAATTTTTTCAAACTGTTTTTGTATAAACTAAATTTTTTTCAAATTGTTTATAATTCATAACCACTATCCTCTATAACTTAACCCCTGTAACCCCTTACCTCCAACATGGATCAGTGTTAAATATTAACTCATATAACACACTCATAGGCTTGCAAACAACCCATACAATGGACTCATGTGTTGGCTCAAGCACCAATCAAGTCTAGAAATTTTTAGATGGGGAGACCTCACTTGGTCAATTCTAGAAATGTTTCTAAGTTATATGGCCAAAGGTTTATAGAACCTATTGGGTGGTACAAAGGGGTCAAATCAAGCATTATGGGAATATCAAACATTACAAACTTTGATATCATCAACCTAGTTGAAGAAAGTATGGTGTATGAAGACCTTGTGGGAAGACCTTGGGGAAGAAAAATGAAAGAAACAATCTCTATAGAGAAGGATATGATAAATATCAAAGGAAATGGAAGAAGAATTATCATACCTCTATACCTTGACGAAGGTAAACCTTGGTCAAAATAGTGGGAAGAATAATATGGAATTAAGGAGTTGTATCGGGCCCTAAATGAAAATGATGAGAATATTAAACCTAATTTCATAGGAGAGGTGCATTAAGGGTCCTTAATATCTATGGGTTATAATTTGAACACTGAGCTCTATGAATAGTGGATGTAAATCTATGACTCTAGAGAGAGGGTATGTTGGAGTATTGAGGATATCCCCATGGATAATGTCAAATATTTCTTATCAATAAGGGAAATACCACTTGTTTTTTAGAATAATATTAGAGAATACACTCATCTAATTGGACATTGTGATGAGATTTTATGGCCACATATGTTCCCAAATAAAATATTAGAAGATATAACATATAAATGGTACAAGGTGTATGAGGAAAAAGGTGAGACATGGAAATGGAAAACATTGAAAGGAATTTTTATAAAAGACTTCTCCTTTTTCCATAGTAGGTGGCGAGCTTAGTATTGATGTCTATGCTTGATGATTTATTAGGCTATAATAAGGTTTTGGTAGATGAATTAAGGGATTAAATTAAGACACCTAACACCTAACTATTATAACTAAATCACACCTAACCTCTATAAACCCTAATATAACCCATCACTTGTATAACCTTTATACCCTTATAATTCATAACCACTATCCTCTATAACTTAACCCATGCAACCCTTTACCTCCAACATGCATCAATATTAATTATTAACTCATATAACACACTCATAGGCTTGAAAACAACCCATACAATGGACTCATGTGTTGGCTCGAGCACTAGTCATTAATCAAGGCTCTTGAGCTCAAGAATATTCAACAATATCTCGAGGCACAACTTGTTTTCCTTCCTCGACCATGGTCAATATCCTATGATATATATAACTCAGTGCGTAAAACCTCCTAATGGAGTCCATATATTCCAAATCTGATGCTAAAAACCCCTTAGCTGATAGGGCTTGTGTTATGGTAATTTGCAGGTGTTGTTTATGGTGATTGATCCTAAGAAGTGATGTTTAGGGAATAAGGCCCAAGTTTTTTCCTCCCGTCCTAACCATGGAATTTGAGATCAAGAAGGTTCATGATTTAGGGCTTAAGACCCTTCTTTCCCCCTTAACCTGCATGTTAATCCCTCAAGACCCATTTCTATTGTACCTATATCCCTCAAATAGTTCAAAAATAACCTACAAGGGTCCTTTAAGGTGAATGATATGTTACATAGGTTATGAACCAACTAAGACCCATCCATGATAAAGAAGACCTCATAATGTCACCCATATTCAACTTGGATGGCAGAGAATCCCTAGAGAGGACTCATGTCATGGTTTTTAGGTGTTTTCGATGGTGGTTGAGCTTGAGAAGGTTTATTTATGGCTTTAGGCCATTGTTTCCAACTTTCCATGTTTATGCCTCTACACCCATTTTCAATGTACAAAACCTAATCGTGATGCCTATATCCCTCTTAAAGGCCAAAGTTTTGTTATGTTGGTTTGAGGACTTGTTCAAGGCTCTTGAGCTTCAAAATATTCAACAATATTATAAGGCACTTGTTTTCATTCTTTGATGATAACTAAGGTCTTGTGACCCATCCATGGTCTTGTGTGGTGACCTGAGGACTTGTTCATGGTGCTTGATCTAGATATGATATGTTTGGGGCTTGAGTTGTTGTTTCCCTCCCTTGACCATGGTTAAGGGATTAAGGCTTGTTTCCCTACCACAACCATGGTCAAGGCCGTGAGACCCATATGTAGTATCAAAAACATATAAATGGCACTCATGTCCAAATCTTAGTCCAAAGACATTGAAGTGAGAGCTCATGTCATGGTTTCTAGGTGTTTTTCATGGCACACAAGCTTGAGAAGGTTCAATTATGGCTTAAGTACTTTACTCCCCCTTAACCATTTTTAGGTGTTAAGATCCATTTCTAGGGAAAACAACCTACTCATGGCATTTGTATCCTACTTGGAGGCCTTCAAGGAATCCTTGCAAATGAGTGATGTGTTGGTTTGAGGACTTATTCAAGGCTCTCAAGCCTAAAAATATTCAACAAGATCCTAAGGTACTTGTTTTTCTTCCTCAACCATGATTAAGGCCTCTCTACCCATCCTCACTACAAAAAACCTCCTAATGGTGTCCTTATCCAACTCTGATGCTAAGGACCCCCTAGAGAGGGATTGTGTTGTGGTTTCTAGGTGTTGTTCTTACTCAATGTAGTTAAAACATTAGCAATACCAAAAGTCATGAGTACTAACCACCAATGTTTCTCACTAAATGATTTTAGTCAACACAAGCAACCAACCAACCATCCTTTTCCTAGGAGGCCGCCATGAGTTGGGGTAATCTATTTTGCAAATTTTCCTAGGACCTTGAAAATTTTCTTAGGA
>JASDQU010401996.1:0-10789 GCA_032191745.1 Picea mariana | reverse complement strand
ACAATTTAAATGAGTGCATCAATAAAAAATAACATACTAACCTTGCAAGTTCAAAATCCGAGCTATGTAGATCGAGAATTGGATTTGTTCAACCAGTGGGTGACGAAAAAAAAAAACAACTCAAACAAAAGCCAAGAACAGTGTCACAACTATAGAAATTGTGTCGCAAAGTCTCTTAAAGTCATGTATATATAGATAAAATAGTCAACTAGCTGTTAACACTGACCAATGCGATAGGCAAAATTTGCATCGCTATTGCCACAAAAGTTAGTCGCTATAGAGACAAAAATACCGACTAGATTTAAATAATATTTTTGTCGATATTGCAATGAACTTTCGTGGCAATATCGATGGAAATCCTGCCCTGTTTAAAAAAAATATGAAACTAGTTGAAGCGTGGAAAAATTTCATGGAATAATATGCCCATATGTAGTAGTGTTTGCGTATTGCAGTTGAGGAGCTCCTGCGGAATATGAAGCCTATGTGTTGCATCTATCAGTTCATTGTACCACTTAGCAAATGTTGTGGTGTTGAAGGCTATATTCTCTGAATTCATCCTTGACTGCCATGGCTCAAACATCTTCTCCATGCGTCCCTTATCTGGTAGCACCGATGGTATTCCTATGGGTGGATTCCATTTGAGCATGGCGAATTCCACCAGTATATATCCATAAGTTAAGGTTCCTCCCTTCTCCTACACTTCCTTTCATGCCACTAGTAGTTCCTCCAATAGGTAACTACACTAATTGAACACAACGCCATTGCCGCAAAAGTATGCTACTGATAATGCATCTAGAATGCATTCGCCCTTGTAGTATGATCTCATAACCACTAGATATGATGTAGCATCTAGTTTAGATTGTCTCTGGTAATATGGGGTCAATTACTGTTGTTTTTCCCCCCCTCTTTGTGTTGAATTTCACATACAAGTTGAGCTCGCCTTTTATTTTTGTCGTGCTTACCAGGACCCTGGAATCCTTTCGACACATCCTCTCCTTCGAAGGACAGTTCTGTAAGTTGATGGATGTATTCAACATGGATTGGATATCTCTTATCCAACCAGAGACTTATGTCGTGCACCCTACTTAACAGAAATTTTGTGCACCATGCAACCTCACCAGTGGTACCGAATATTGGTAGGTATCTAAGGTTCATGATGGTCGAATTGAACAAGTTGACAAAGTCTAGTTTTGGCACAAATTGCATGCCTTTGAATTCGTCTAGATCCATCTCCCAAAAGACATATGTGTTCATCTAAGGGAACAAAATTGGATCTGTTAGGTCAAGATCGAGGATCTTAACATGCTCCATCTTCCCTTTGAGATCACCCACGACCTCAACTCAGGGGTCGTAGGGCTTGCCTGGTACCGCTTCTTTAGACATGACACTCCAACTTGCTATGGCTCTCGGAATTCACACTTCTTTGGCAAGCTATGGACTCACGACTACGAGTTTCACAATTGTACAAGATAGTTCTCTCTACTGAATTCATAAATGGCTATGTTCTTTGGAAATGATGCCTTATCGGGCGAGTTATCAAGACCTTATACTTGGCTTAACAGGAAAGTTTAGAAATAACTACTCTTCATTATGACCGTATGGACACAACTGGATCTGAGATGTTGGATGGGAAATTTTAACGAGGTAAACCCTATTGGGTGATTCAGGCATTTACTTATGTGCATGAGTGGAATAGGGACATGGCCGACTTCAGACCTTTTTGTTTGACGGGTGGGTATCCCAACATGAACTCCGATCACATATTTTCATTTCATGGATTTATGGCTTAACTGAGTTCAGGTGGGGTACCGTAATGGTCATAAAGGTTGTGACTAGACTGGGTTCGTGTGGCACATGGACTCAGATCATATTTGGATTCGTTCTCCCTTCGACCACAAAGGAGGTCCCCATCATATTAATGACTTTGATTAATGGATTCTCTTATTCTTCGGATCCTACACTGCTGAGTCATTAGTTCTGTATCAAATAACACTTAAAAATAAAATGAACTAAGTGTCATGGTGCAAGATTGCGCACATCAAATTTATTAGCTGAATTTACAAAATTGAAGGAAAAATAAAATCTAACTATTGTACAAGCTCCTTCGGACTAGAGAAGTAATTGCCTTTACTCAGTTTCGATACATATAGGTCTTCAGGAAGGCGTCGTTCACCCATCTTAGCTGCAACACACCATCAAGTTGTGCGAGTCTGACTGCTCCTAAGGGTCGGATCTCCGCAATGATAAATGGTCCCAACTAGTGCATGCGCATATTGCTAGGGTGCTTTTGGTATCAACTATCGTAGAGTATAACCTTGTCTCCTTGCGTAAATACCTTGGTATTAATGTGTCTGTTGTGCCAAGATTTTGTCTTTCTTTTTCCACTGACTGATGGAATTCTACTAGAAATATGGTCTCCTTGAGTTTTTGTAATGCCATAAGTCTCTATGTAATGGATTCCTCTTTTGAAATATGTGTGATTTGTGCAATATATAAACTTGGGGTGATGAATTCTGCAGGCACCACTACCTCTCGCCCATAAACTAGCTAGAACGGTGTGTACATGTGGAGTTTCTTTATGGTTGTCATGTAAGCCCATAGTATTGTTGGGACTCTATCATCCCAATCCTCTTGGTTTTCACAACAAACCTTTGTCAACCCTCTTTCCAGAATCTTGTTGAAGGCTTCGACTGTTCCATTGGCCTGTGGGTGGTAGGGACTAATTTTGTGGTGTTGGATCAGGAATTTTGTTGTAAGCATTGTTATAGTGTTACTAATGAAATGAGCTCCCTGATCACTGGTTAGGCTCCTAGGACATCCAAAATGGGTGATGATATTCTCAAAGATGAACCTGGAAGCAGTATCGGTTGAACAGTCATGAACAACTATTTCTTCAGCCCAACAGGTAAGGTAGTCAATTGTGGTGATGATGTACCTAGCCTTTGAATGCTTGGTTGTGGGGTTGATTGGTCCAATGAAGTCATCTTCCCATTTCTCGAATTCTTGTAGAGATCTAACTGGTTGTAGTGGTAGTTCGTCTCGTCGGGACGGCTTACCCACTCATTGGAAAACAACACATTATCTAGCATACACTTTTGCATCCTTGAAGA
Organism: Picea mariana; assembly: GCA_032191745.1. Lineage (NCBI taxonomy): Eukaryota > Viridiplantae > Streptophyta > Pinopsida > Pinales > Pinaceae > Picea > Picea mariana. Next base: position 7,679 of record JASDQU010401996.1, on the reverse strand, counting down.
GTGTTGCCCACCAAATTCCTTCCTGGAGAACTTTTTGTGCAATGGCCTTTCCTCCTACGTGACCTACTGCAACTCCATTGTGGCATTCCCAGAGTATATCATGTCTTTCATGATCCCGGACACATCTTCTGAGGATAATTTTTAGTCCTAGTTTATACAATTGTTTAGTGATTAGATGGTAATCTTCTACTCTAACAACCATGTGGAATTTCTGGGTTGCAGAATATGTTTCTAGGCAAGCCCCTATACTTAAGAAGACTGCTATGTCCTCCAGGTACTCTGGTATGGCCTCGACTCGGAACAAATATGCATCTGGGAGCTTGTCATCTACTGCTCCACCAATTTACCCTGAATCTAATCTGGGCAGGTGATCAGGTCCTACATTGCATCTTCTCGGATTGATGATAACTTCAAAGGAGAATTCCTGAAATAACAGTAGGCATCTACAGATTCTCCCTTCGACCACGGGTTTATTAACTAGATATTTCAATGCAGAGTGATCAGTAAAGAACTTAAAATGGGAACCTAACAATCAATGTCTAAATTTCTACAAAGCATAAATCATGGCTAAGCCCTCCCTTTCCGTCGTTGTGTAGTTTCACTCTACCTACGACAACTTCTAACTCACAAAATAGATAAGATGGTCCATAGCTCCATCTCCAAGTTGCGTTAAGATAGCTCCTAAGGCAATTCCTGAAGCATCTACATGAACGTGAAATCCATTCTCCCAGTTTGGGAATATCAGAATTGGTTTTGTGCTAAGCTTCTCCTTGAGTGTCTCAAATGATTTATCACATTATAGAGTCCATTGAAATGGTTCAACCTTTTTCAATATGTTTTTCAGAGGTGTAGTAATGTTGGCATATCTTCGGATGAACCTACGATAACAACCTGTGTGTCCCAGCATGGAGCACAACTGTTTAGCACTCGTAGATGGAGGCATATTTGTGATGAACACAACTTTGGTTGGGTCTACCAATACTCCTTCTTGGCATAACATATGGCCCAACAAATTCCCATGCAGTACACAGAAGATGCACTTTCTAAGATTCAATGAGATCTGCAATTCTCTGCATTTGTCAAACATTAGTCATAGTAGTGCTACATGGTCCTTGCGCAGGTTGTATATTTTCCAATCATCCATATAGAATTCTATAAATTTGTGAATGAACTCTCTAAAAGCTTCTATTAAAATCATGGAAAAAACTGCAGGGGCATTCTTTAAACCAAATGGCATCACATTGTATGTGAAAGATCCCCATTCTGTTATGAAAGTGGTCTTCCTTTTGTCCTCTTTGGAAATTCTAACTTGGTGATATCCTAAAAATCCATCTGTGAATGAGTATGATTCCTTCCTCGCAACATGTTCTAGCACCTCATCAGTAAAGGGTGTTGGGAAAGGGTCATGCACATAGGCAGAGTTGAGGCTTTTGTAGTCTACACAGACTCTAATATCCTCTGTGCCTTTCTTTCTTTGAATAACTATTGGGCTGACCCATTCTGATTCTTCTACTGCAAATATGAGTCCTACTTCCAACATCTTATCTGTCTCCTTCTTGACCTTATATTTTACTCTAGGTTTAAGACGATATGGTCTATGTCTCACAGGCTTCGATCCTGGTTTCAGTTCAATTTTCATCTCTCGTGTAACTTCTTTGATTCCCTTTAACTCTGAAAAAGTCTTGGGGAACAGATCCTCATATTCCTGCAGCAAACTCTATATTACGTGACTGGTTTTCTCATCCCATTAGTCTCCCACCATAGCTATCTTGGGTTTCTATACAATTCCTATGTTGATTTTGCACAACTTTAATGGGTGATTGTAGGAACTATCAGTCTGGTTGGGTATGGTGTTTTAGATTTATATGCTCCCCTCTGTCTCTTTGATGGCTAGGTTTCTCAATTCCTATAAGTCATATAGGCTTTCAAAATATCTGCTAATATGATAGAATTCTATGGGTTTCTCAGTTGAGGCCAAGTGAAGGTTGGTCTGAAGTTATTGGTTATGTTTGGCACATACCACTAAATTTGATTTCTAATTACCATTATCTGTAAAAAGAAATTCTTTAATCTTTTTCACGACTACTTCAAGCTTAGGGTACTTACTTGTAAATGAGATATCCTTGCAAAAATGAGCTAATAGTGCTTGCCAGTCGCTGGTTTGTCTTCTGGTTTCCTTCTGTATGAACCAAGATTTCGGGATTGGACCTAGAGAGGGGGGAATACCTGAACCCATAAGTGAGAGGGTATTTCCGCAGCTTGCCACTGCGTTACGCACTATTCAATATGCATTCAAGGATTTGATTCTCCACTGAACAGTTGCGCAACTTGGAGATCTGTCTAGAGCTCTAATTCCAGCTACTCTTTATTCTAGAACCTATACTTGATAGATTGCTTCACCTCGTCCCAAGTTCTGAGTAAGGATTTATGATTATCCCACCATATAGCAGGGGTGTTCTGAAAGGATACATCTAGTACTGAGATTCTTTGATCTTCTACTACATTTTCCTCCATGTTGATCAGAAAATTGTCTAGTTCTGAGGTGCCATAATATACTGGGTGTTCTCTGACTTCGGTCCCAACCCATATGGTTACTCTGACAGTTGCACATATTCTTGAGAATCTTTTGTACAAACCTTTTTTCCAACTGTCAAAATCCAGCTCTGAATCTTCGTCGGCAGACTGTATGCTTCTCCAGCTTACTGATCCATCAGCAGTAGGATTTATGTAATTGTCTCTTGTTCTTGTTGTTATGGTGTACAGCTGGTCCAAGTATTCTCCTTCCATATTATTGTATGTTGGCTCTGTATACCTGGGTCCTACGTATGGATCCAAAGGTTGAACTACCTTGATTCCATCGGCCTCAAAGTTCATGGTGTCTTTCTTTAAGTCGATCACTGCATAATTGTCATAGGCCCAATTGATGCCAAGTAGTGCAGGGTAAGGGTCCTTATCTCCCTGATCTCAATTACTTCAAATTCATCCACTGTCTTTACTCGTGCAACATCTATTACCACATTCTCCAATCTTCCAATGGGGAAGATACAATATTGGTTTTCCATTCTTAACTGAATTGGGGAATATGTCAGCCTAGGTTTTCCTAAGGCTTCCCAGATATTATTAGGCAGGATGTTCACATCGGATCCTAAATCCAACATGATGTCCTTAATATCCAATTCATCTAACTGGGCTACTAGTCAAAATTCTTTTTCGGTTCATACTTTTCTTCGCTACACTCTTTGAGTACTCTTCTCAAGAAGGTTGGCCCTTATTCTTTCTTCTAAGGGTTCTTCGTTCCCTAAAAATAGGTATAGAACATTGTTGGCACAGGGGMAGACCCAGGGTTTAATGCTACAACAACGCACCAACAAAACCCTAACTATCGTCCCTTTCGGCAACACCTGCGAAGCAGATTAAGTCTCACTCGARGTAAAGGCAGGGGTGGTTGCAGGACTCCAGTGTCTGCAATCTTAKATGGGACAAATATCTATGATTAAAACACCTTAAAAAATCACTTAGCAGTTACAGTTCGTTAATATAAAACCTTAGTTTACAGCACAACTAAACCCTAACACATATCARTGCAGTATTTATACAGATCCAATACAATCAAGCACTAAGAACAACAACATAGGTCAGATATAACATTCATTCACATTATTCAGCACTAAGCTACCATATTAGATTCATCTAAGCATACATCAGTGCACTAAGCATTCAATCTCATAGACAAGAGAAAAATCATAAAGCACATAGCAACCACAACACAAGATATATGTGGTTTACCCCCAACCTGGGGCTATGTCCACCAACTCTTGTTATTTATTTATTTTTGTCAATATTCTACATGCACAAAGCCATGATATCTTACTCCATAGAGGACAGGAGATCTGCACACCTTGCTAGATCCTCCTTTCCTGAAGTACAACACAAATCCTTCCACAGTCTCTTACAATCACTTGCACTTAGAAATTAACACTTAGCACTTAGCACACTGTGGCCTTTCTACGATCACATAGATCAACTCTAGCACCGAACACACTATTACACTGGCCTTTTCTTACATCACCTAGCTATCTATTTATACATTACAAAATGGGCCTAAACATGGGTAAACCCATGGGCCAACATCCCATACCCGTTACATAAACCAAAACCCAAAATGCCCTAAAAAGGGGTCGAGATCCCATGATCTCTGCTTCAACTTGCACTGCATCTTCGACAACCTGTTGAAGTCCCAAAATAGGTCAAACATGACCAAGGATCCTCAAAACTTGATCAAGGGCCAACATGCCCCCAACACTCACCTGTGACTCATCCCAAGTCACTCTGGTCTGGGTAGTTGTGTGTCAAAAGCCTCAATCTTGGCTCGAGATGCTTTGACCTGTTGCTGTGCTAGGGCCTTCTGTTTGGTGAGATCTTGGATGACTACTTCATTGACATGTCCCTCTAAACGTTGTTTGACTGCAGATACTACTTGTTCCAACTCTGCGCCTCAGCCTTCAATATCCTCAAACAATTGGCAAGCTTTGTCTTGGACTGGTTGGAGCCTTTGAATCACTTCCATGAATTTTCTCTGAATGGTGTGGACCTGTTGTTGAGTAGTGCATTTTTCATGGGATCGCTTCATTCTTTCAACTGTTAACATGAGATTCAACTACGCCTGTACTCTTGCTGATTTTTGCTTTTCCTTCTAGAGCTGTGACTTCAGTACCTTCAGCTCAGTATCTTCAGTGAGTCACTCATAATTTTGTGCACTGCGATCACTTAGTTTTTTTCATTCTAGAGTGAATGTTATGATCCTCTTGACTGTGCTCCAGACAATGGCTTCTCTTTGATCTCACATGTCCTACGGGGTACTTGGCACTATTCATAGCTCGAGGTCTGCAATTCTCTATTGAAGCTGTTGGATAGCTTCTGCAAGCTTCTCTACCTAATGTTCCACTGGGTCTTCCTCCTTTTTCTCTAAGCCTGTCACAAAGCGAAGTGTTCTACTGACTGCTTATTTTATTCCCACCTGCTCTGCAAGCAACTACTCTTTCTCTTGCTGGATCTACACTTTCTCTTCCTCAAACTTAGCTTGGAGGGAAGCCTTCTCTTACTAGGCAACATGGCGTTGCTCTATGACTAATTTTTGTACTTGCTTTAGGGCCTCTATGGCATGTTCAGTTTATTCCTGTGCGCGACAAAGGTGAGCTTTGGTCGCATCATCTAGCCTGTGGAGTTGGGTAGGCTCATCTCCCAACTTAGGTGCTTGTGATGGTGGGGGCGCAGTGGATACTGCGCGGCTAGATTGAAGGGTATATTTTACCCCTCTGAGTTCAAACTTGATTATATCATACATCTCTTCCTGCTTGGATTCATGTTTCTGCAAAATTTCCTACAAGGAATCTGCTACAGTTGTGATGATAAAGTCGAAGTCATCCACAGTGAGCACAGTCTGTATCTTAGTCAATATGGATCTGGATTTCTTTTGGAAAGTGGGTTTCATGGGAGAAACCTTCCTTTTCTTTGAGGGATCAGCCTCATCAGTAGGGTCCCTAGGTGGTGTTACTTTGCCTTGCTTCTACTAGTCTTCTTTTCCTTTTGTCTCTTCTACTTCTTCATCACCCTCCCATCCAGGTGATACTGAAGCAGTTCCTTCTAATGCGTTGGTCAAGTTTTGGACCTCTTCTTTCTTCTTCCTTTTGCTGGGTTCATGATGATCCTTTGCTTCATGAGTGGTCTCAGGGCTGTCGATTAGTTCAGGGTCTAACATTTCTGCAGGTTCTGCAGGGATGAGGAGTTCTGCTGACCAGTCTTTGGTGATCTCTTCAAGGTCCTCCTATATGAGCTTGTAGTACGATTGAATCTCTTCCTTGTGCTCATCGGTGCATGCGGTGATATAAATGAAGTGTCAATCTGTGCAGAACTTCATGAGGGGCTGAAACTAATTTAGTTTGTTCGACGTCATGTGAGGGATATCTTCGATAGCCCTCTTCAGTTGGAGATAATAGGTATGAAATACCACGTTCGACTGCCACTATTTTCCCATATCGCTCGAGTACCAAAGCATGGTGAACTTCGCAATGAGCAGCTCGAACGACTCAATGTCCAAGAAGGTGATACCTTCCGACATTTCCCAAGCGGTAAATGTGATGAGGATCAAGAGCCAGCTAAATTGGAACTCATATCCCTGATCTTGAGCTTCACGGAAATCCAATTCGAGTTGGTTGACCAAGTACTTTGCCTAGTTCATCTAGAGTCCTTCTACACATTTCCCAGCTAGGTAAACAACGAATCCTGTGACTTTTGTAGGTCGGTTCTTCCTCATGGGCTTCCCTGCAATCAACTGGCAGGCTAGGTGCACTGCACCATTCTAGATGGAAACTACATTGTAGCCTTGCATTCCCTTTTCTACATCGTCGTAAGTGTCCTTAATTCTCTGTGCCAGGGCATGGTCGGAAGTCTTCCCTGGGTAGAATTATTTTGGGTCAGGTCCTTGATGGCGACCTTTCTGTTCATAATTGTTGTTCTAATCATTCTAAAACATTAGTACAATGGTTATAATTCTTCCAACAGTCATATCTCTTCACCATGGCGAAGTGCCATGGGGCGTTGTTCTGATATCCCGTCGAAGTTCCAATTTTTCAAATATTCCTTCCACGAAGTTCCCTCTGGGCCCTTCTATAACTTTTCAATATGTTCTCTCTTATTACTAAGTTTTCTATCCTTCTGTCCAGTGATCCTCGTCTCGATATTATTCTTTCCATTCTGATTCTTGTCTTCTTTTGGCATAGCAGCTTCGCACTGTTGAGATTATTTCATAGGATTCAAGGGCAATACTTATTCTCTATCTAGGGTGGGTGCTCTACTCATCTGTGAATATTCTTGTGTTATTTCAAATTCGTGATCCAAGTTTCTGGTTCTAAGTAGCTTCAATTTTTTTTCCTGTTCTGCAATCAAGTGTGTGATCTTCCTAGTCACGAAATATTTTAGTTCCTACTTTTTCTATTCTAGGGCCTCCTCTTCTTTTCTTCTGGTCTGATCTTTCTCGATCTAGGTTTTTCCTAATAACACAGTAAATGGAGGTTTATTCTCAATGAATCTAACAACCTCAAAATCTTCCTTTGTCGAAGCTCCATGAGCACTCATAGATACCTGGGTGAGTCTTCCACATAGGGTTATCAGCTTTCCCCTGAATAATCTTATTCCTCCCAATGAAGGAATCACATCAGGATTTCCCAAAGCTTCCTAAGTTCTTTCTTTCATGATGTTTATGTGTGTTTCCTCATCCAGAACACATTCTATGTCGAAGTCTCCTATTCTTGCTTCTATGCATTATTTTTCTTTGAAGATCTCTCATAAGTCAATATCTCTGTGATCATTTAGGGTTTCTTTCATTTGCAGTAGTACAATCTCTGATTTTTTCTGGGGTTCTTCCATGGTCTCAGTTTCGTGACCTTCCTCAATGTTTTCTTATCTCATATTCATTTTTTCGAGCTTAGCAATCATTCTAGGGAACTCTAAAACTTCATGGTCCATATCTTTACAACAAAGACAACTAGGTCTTCTTCCAGGGCATTCCTTAGCAAGATGTCCCGGTCTTCTGCAACTATAACAAAGGGTTAATCCTCTTCTTTTCTTAAATGATCCCCAGCCTTTACTGTATTGCGCACTAGGATCATAGTAGCTAACCT
>JASDQU010401992.1:0-10735 GCA_032191745.1 Picea mariana | reverse complement strand
TTTAATCATTTTGTAGCCTATGTGGGAAAAAAGAGCAAAATGATTTTCTAATCAGGAATTATGACTTTGGTTTTGACATAAAATTATGGATTTAATTGTAAATGTGAAAAAACATGACTTGGGTTTTCCTCTATAAATATAGGCAAGTCATTTTCATTTGGAACAAAACTCAACACTCATTAAAATACTCTTTGGATTGCAATTTCGACCCTCTTGGAGAATTCACTATGTCTCTTTCTTGTGCAAAAATGTGGTGCTACTTGCTACTTGGTGATTTTACTAGTGAATTATCTTCTTGGAGCATTGTGGTGAAGTCTTGTGGGATATTTCTTGGTTGAGTAATGTTTTTCTTCATCTATTTCTTGTATTTTAAGTGGATTTCCTATAATCATATGGTAATTTACTCGATAAACTCAAGAAATTGTTGGAAAAAACCGAGTAGGAGTAAGAGTGTTTACACCCTCCATAGCTCACAATATTTCTTCACCTAGATAAGAGCACTCATGGTTTTCTTCAATAAGTAGGAGTGTCTACACCCTTGAAGTAAATTTTGGCTAGGGTTTATGTTCTAGGGAGTAAGAGGGTTTATACCCCTAGAAACCCTAAACCCTAGTTTAGCCTTGATTAGTGAGCTAATCAATTTAGAAGAAGGAGACATTTTGGGTGCTATAAGGGTTTATCCCCAATCCATGTTTACTCTTCTTTTTTGTTTAACTCTCTTTCAAGCAAGTGGCTCCATAACCCAATTGTTTAAAGGCACTAGTCTCCATAGACGTGATAAAGTGACAACGTTTCATAGCAATCTTCTCTCTCTCTCTCTTACTCTCTTCCTTCATGATAAATGCAAGTGATTGGTGATTAAATGAATGATGAAATTTGCAATTAGTTTATTGTTGTTATAAATTGTTGACTACAACCATTAGGGCTTCTTTTTTATGTTGCTATCTTTCATTTATCTCCAAATTTAACCGTGGAAAAGCTTATTTAAGTATTAGACCTAAACGTGCTTGTCAAGAGCTTCATTTTCAGCGATTCATTTGTTGATTTATATGTTTAAATATTGTTGTTGTTACAATTTAATTATTGTTGATAACGCTTGCGTAACAACCAATCTAACCAACAAAACTAATGTTTAAAGGCTTAATCATTATCTACTAGTTGTTGGCTTCAATCCATATCATTTATTGCAACTTTTGATGGTGTTTTCTCACAATTGTTACAATTTATTCATTGTTGTTATAAAATTACTTTATGTTGTGTTTTTAGGAAAGCAAGCATAGCTTGCTAAGTCCTTAGTGGTTAATGGCTCATTCTTCTATATTTGGCTTTGGTTTTGTGTCCTAACGTGTGTTTTGCAGGTCCTCTTCACACCGTCATCATCTCTTTCCCAAACCTCTCTTCAAGAATCCTTAGCCATCTTGTTCATGTGACCAAAAGAGGGGAATTTTCCACTCTCGTGCTTGTTTCCCTTTATCCCCTTGAGGTCACCCAGGAAGTCTCCCTTGTGTTGGACTTTTCCACCACTAAAATAAGGGGGATCTCTATTGAGGTGGCAGTGATAGGTCTCCCCAGTTGTGTCACACGTTTTCTTTTTGGGTTGGGATTTGCCCTAACTACAAATCGTGCGATAACAGGGCCCTCTGCTACTGATTTTTCTTCAAAAAAACTATAGTAGTCCTTATACAAACTAGATGCTCTATAGCTATAGACTCTTACATATTGTACGAGAAAAAAACTACATTGAACATGCATAATTAAACTTTTGTTTCATTGTCAGGAGTTGTTAGATTTTCCTCATGGTTGTGCTCATCATCCTCGATCTCCATAGGGGCGAGTTCTTGGTTTCCCTGACTTCCTTCCAGTGTTGTTGCTTTTTTTTCTAAAACTAATTGATAGTTTGACCCTGAGTTTGAGTCTGGTGGTGATGTTGGGCCTCATAATTGATAATTTATTTGTTCCAAGACATCCACTCAATGCGAAAAAATCCTTAATGAATGCTCCAGTTCGATGTTGCACCATCTTTCTGGCATATTTTCTTTCTCTAGCATCTCAATTTTCTGGAGAAGGTTCACGTTTATTTGATCCTAGTTGGATATAGATTTCGACAATTGGAAAAATAATTAGGTTTCCTTCTACCATGTCTTCATGTTTGCAAAGAATGCATTTGATGTCACTCATTGAGGGATTCATTTCTTTTAACACTCTCATTGGGGGGATGATATTTTACCGGATTCTCTTAAACCATAATTTTATCTTGAACCACATGTTCCCTTGAGAAATTCCTTTGTTGCAATGGTAGAATCTCAAAATTCCCAATTCCCTATCATAGTTCTTGTTTCCAATTTAGATTTGATTGTATTTTGATTTAAGAACTATTGAGGGGTTGTCACCTCCAAGAACATGGGCAAAGTTCCTGGGATTTAGGATCTTGTCTCTAAGAGGTCGGGTCGAGTTCAAGGAAGGTGAATTTTCACAGCTCTTCCAGAAAATGGATGAGAGAAAGATTGCAATAGTCTAGGGTGTCTTGGAATGTCTCAAGAGGTTGAAGATCAATGAAACCAGGGGAAACATTGTTGGCACAGGGGCAGACCTAGGGTTCAATGCTACAACAACGCACCAACAAAACCCTAACTATCGACCCTTTTGACAACACCTACAAAGTAGATGAAGTCTCACTCGAGGTAGAGACAGGGGTGGTTGCAGGACTCAAGTGTCTGCAACCTTAGTTGGGACACAGATCTGTGATTATAATACTTAACAAAGCACTTAGCATCAATAGTTCATCAATATTAAACCAATAACTACTGCACAGATTGAATAGAGCATCACATCATTCACATTGATCTAATGTAATTAAGCACTTAGCACAAACAGATGGATCAGATCTAGCAGAAGCAAGCACTGAGCACATTCATAGAAGTCAGATCTAACATTCATAGCACAAAGCATAAGAAGATATATCTATCTATATCAAAGCACTTAGCTAGAGAGTCATAAACACATTAAGACAAGCACAAAGCATAACAACACAATATTTATGTGGTTCACCCCCACCCTAGGGCTACATCCACCAAATCTTATTTTTTATTGTCTTTAGTCAATCGGTTACAAGAATAGAGCCTCAAAACCCTTACTTCGCAATGGATAGAAGATCTGCGTAGCTTGCTAGATCCTTCTTCCTTGCATTACAACACTAAGCCTTCCACAATCTGCTACAAGGACCTACACTTAGCTCTGCAAGTCTCTTACAGTCATGCACAAAGCACTTACAGACTCTACTTGCACTTAACATAAATTCACATCACATAGATGCACCACCCTTCTATCTAGCCTAAGCATCTATTTATATATTACAAAATAGGCCTAAACATGGGTAAACCCATGGGACGACATCCCATTCCCGTTACATATTCCCACATCCCAAAAAGGACCCAAAAAGGGGTCGTTGTCCCGCGATCTCTACTTCGTCTTACGCTCCTCCTTCGACAGGCTGTCGTATTCCAAAAACATGTCAACATGACCATGAATCTCCCAAAGCTTGGTCAAAGGCCAACATGCCCCCAACACTCACCTGTGACTCTTCCTGAGTCACTCTGATGTAGGAAGTTCTGCTTCGAACGCTTCGAGCTTGGCTTGAACTACTTTGACTTGTTGTTGTGCTACACGTTCTTTTTAAGCAAATTCTTGAATGACTGCATCATTCACAGGTCCTTCTAGGTGTTGTTCTGCCACGGTGCTAACATGCTCCAGTTCTGCTCCCTGGCCTTCTACCTCTATAAACAACTGATAGGCCTTATCTTGTACTAGTTGGAGTTTTTGAGTTATATCCATAACTCTGCTCTTTATATTATGGATTTGTCATTGGGAGGTTCGCTGCTCTTGAGATCTCTGCATTCTTTCCACAACTGACAGAGACTTCAACTGTGCCTGTAGTGTTTATGTGTGCTGCTTCGCTTCCTGGAGCTACAACTCCAATGCCTACAACTCTGGGTTCTCGGTAAGTTTCTCATACGTCTGAGCACTGCGATCAACGAATTGCTTGCATTCTAAGGTAAGGGCCTTCAGCCTGTCAATAGCGCTGCAGACAATGGCTTCTCACTGGTCCCTTACGTCCTATGGAATCACGGGCACAATGCATAGTTCTAAATATGCAATGCGTTGTTGTAGCTGTTGGATCACTTCTTCAAGTTGCACTACTTTCTTCGTGACTTGATCCTCTGCCTTTAATTCTACGACAATCACAGAGTGAAGCGCTTTGTTGACCATTTCTTTTACTTCAAGTTGCTCTGTGAGCAACTATTCCTTGTCTTTCTGCAATTGGGCTTTTTCTTCATCAAACTTTTCCTGGAGATCAAGCTTCTCCCGTTCTGCAGTACTGCATTTCTCTACAAGGATTCCATGTGCTTGTGTCAAAGCATGGGTGGCTTGCGCTGTTTCTTCCTGTGCTTGTCGAAGGCAAGGTTCGAATGTATCAACTATTCGGTGGAGTTGAGCTAACTCATCTCCCAGTTCTAGTGTTCCTAATGGCAGAGGCGCAATGGAGATTGCGCGGCTAGACTGTAGTGCTTGTTGTACTCCTTGGAGCTCAATCGTGATTCTATTATACATCACTTCCTGCTTAGACTCTTGTTTCTCTTCTATCTCCAGTGAAGCATCATTCAGGGCTGCTATAATGAAATCAAAGTCATTTGAGGTGAGGATAGTCTGCATTTTTGTCATAGAAGCTTTTGATTTCTTCTAGGAGGAAGGCTTCGGGGGGGGGAGACCTTCCTTTTCTTTGAAGGGTTATCCTCATCTCTAGGAGGTGTAACCTTGCCTTTCATCTGTACAAATTCAGTGCCATCTATCTCTCCACCATCACCTCCTTGCTCTGGTGATATGGAAGCAGTCTTCACGGATGCACTGTCTAAATCCTGAACCTCTTCAGTTTTCTTTCTCCTGCTAGGTCCGGGCGTATCCTGCGCAATTTCTGGACTGTCTATATCGGATATCTCTGCAGGGTCTGCTGGAATGAGGAGGTTCGTTGACCAGTCCTTGGTGATCTCCTCCAAGTCCTCCTTTGTTAGATTGTAGTAGGACTGAAGTTGCTTCTTGTGCTCATCAGGGCGTGTTGTGATATAAATGAAATGGTGGTCCGCGCTAAACTTCATCAAAGACTGAAACCTGTGTAAAGTATTCGACATCATGCAAGGATCGGACTGTATAACTGCCTTCAACTGGTTGTAGTATGCGTGAAATACAACATTGGATTGCCACTGTTTATTCATGTTGCTTGAATACCACAATGTGCTAAACTTCGCAACCAATGGTTCAAAGGGTTCGATGTCCAGGAAGGTTGCATCTTCCGACATCTCCCAGGCAATGAAAGCGATCTTGATCAATAGTCCTCTGAAGTGAAATTCGTACCCTTGATCCTGGGCTTCTCTGCAGTCAAGTTCTAATTGGTTCACCATGTACTTGCCCAATTCATTTGTAGGCCCTCCGCGCACTTCCCTACGAGGTCGACTACAAAACCAATCACTTGGGTGGTTCGGTTATTGCGTACTAACTTTCCTGTGATCAATTGACAGGCGAGGCGCATTGTGCCACTCTGGATAGAATCTACCTTGTAGCCTCACGTTCCCTTCTCGACATCGCTATAGGTGTCCTTGATCCTTTAAGCTAGAGCACAATCCATTGTTTTTCCGGGATAGAAATCTTGTGGGTCGGGTCCTTGCATGCTAAGCCTAGTGATCTGATTTATCAACATCGGATCCATTGTTATGCGACGATTTAACCATAGATAACCTCCATGGTAACAAGACAACAACAATTTGACACATGCATTCACCTCCTAGTGTCGTCCGAAATGAAGAATCTTTATAACGTTCAGTAGGGTGGACTGTGCGAGGTTATGGGTCCATCACCGAGGGACGATCTTCGAATTCTTCCCTTTAGTTTTAGTCAAGTACTTATGTGGGGATAACATGTTGTAAAATTTACAGTCGTCGAGGTTGAAGTCACTGAACTTCAACGCTGCAATCTTATATTGGTCTGCGTGAACTGTGTGTATCCCCTTCGAGAGGTATGCAGTGACCAAGGCGTACTCAAAATCTCTAGGTACGTTGTTGCGGTTTACAACACTGCTCAAAGGTGGTATATAAATAGGTAATATGATCGTAATCAATTTAGCATTCATGAGATCATCCCTGTGCTTAGTTCACTTCTCATCTGATGGTCGGGATGGTCCGTCTCGAGCAGTTGACGGAGAGGCAGGCGATCCTCTTGTGGATGATGCTTGTACACCTTTGGATAATCCTCTCTCCGACATGACTCTTTGAATCATCAGGTCGATCAAAACTTCCTCAACAATTCTTTCTGCAACGCTCAACTCGTCTGACATACACGCTCGGGGTTAACAATCTCAGGTTCGGGGGGGTAGCTTAGACACAGTAATGAGAGAGAGAGCAGAAGCACGATGATCACGGTATAAACTCAACAAAGTCTGTAGGCTCAAATTCTCAATCGGAAAAAGTGTTTTGGGTGTGTGGTGTGGTGGGATAAATAGGTAACTCGACAATGAGTCACTTGCAACAGGTCTGAGGTCTTCATTAACTCGGTTATGTCCGCTATGGTGTGGTCTCAATGGTCAAATGGCGAGTTGGCTGGCCATAAATGGTTTTCTATCCGTTCAGAGCATTGATCTAACGGTTATAACGTTCCCCAATGGCTATATTGCTTCGCCATGGCGAAGTGCCATGTGTCGTTGTTCTGATATCCAGACGAAGCTCTAATTTTGAAAATTTTCCTTCTATGAGGTTCCCTTAGGGACTTTCTGTAACTTTTCAATCTTAGCTCTCTTCTTACTTATCTTTCTAGCCTTCTCTCGAGTGAGCTTCGTCTCAATATGCCTTTTTCTATTCTGATTCTTATCTTCTCGTAACATAGTTACTTTGCGCTGTTGAAATTATTTCCTAGGATTCAGGGGTAGTACCTCTTCTTTGTATGGGATAAGTACTTCAGTCTTCTGTTGGTCTTCCAATGTTCTTGCAGCTTCGACATCTGGGTCTCTAGTGTTAAATAACTTCGATATGTTCTCCTGTTCTGCAATCAAGTGTGCGATTTTTCTAGTCATGAATTTTTTTAAGTCCTGCTTCTGTTGTTCTAACACTACTTCTTCTTCTTTCCTTCTGGCTTGGTCTCTTTCAATCCAAGGGTTGGCTAGTAACATGATAAACGGGGCGTCGTCTTCAATAAATTTAATAATATCAAAATCTTCTTCTGTTGAAGTTCTATTGGCAATCATAGGTATCTGAGTGAGATTCCCACATAGGTTTACAAGTTTTCCTCTAAATAATCCTATTCCTCCTAATGAAGGAATCATAGCAGGCTTCCCTATAGCTTCCCAAGTTCTCTCTGTCATGATATTCACCCGTGTTTCCTCATCCAGAACACAGTCAATGTTGAAGTCTCCTATTCTTTCTTCGATGCATTCTTTTTCTTTGAATATCCCTGATAAGTTGATACGTCGATGGTCATTTAGGGTTTCTTTCATCTATAACAATACTTTCTCTGATTATTCTTGGGATTCTGCCATTTTTGGATCTACCTTAGGGTTTTCTTTATTCAGATTCATTTCTTCCAGCTTAGCAACCATTCTAGAGCAATCCAACACTTCATGGTCCATATCTTTGCAACAAAGATAGCTAGGTCTTCTTCCAGGGCATTCCTTAGCAAGATGTCCTAGTCTTCTGCAACTGTAACAGAGGGTTAATCCTCTCTTTCTTTTAAATGATCCCCAACTTCTCTTGTACTACGCGCTAGGAGCATAGAAGCTAACCTGAAACAAATTCTCTCTAGGATCTTGCATCCATTTGTTAGTCCAAACATTCTTTCTATGCATAGGTATAACATATCTTTCACTATTCTTGTCATATCTATTAATATCAAATATTCCTTCATCTATCAATACCCTAGCTTTCGAACTAGGACAGACTATATTAAACATACCTAGATCCATATTCTAGAAACAAAAATTTCCACTTATCTTACTTCTACAGAGCACAAAGCTTCTAGATCTAAAACTTTTCACTATTCTTACCTTTATTAGAGCACAGAGCCTCAAAATCCTTACTCCACACAGGACAAAAGATCTGCACAGCTCGCTAGATCCTTCTTCGTTGTGTTACAGCACTAAGCCTTCCACAATTTTCTACAAGGACCTGCACTTAGCTCTGCAAGTCTCTTACAGTCATGCACAAAGAACTTACAGACTCTACTTGCACTTAGCCTAAATTCACATCACATAGATGCACCGCCCTTCTATCTAGCCTAAGAATCTATTTATATATTACAAAATAGGCCTAAACATGGGTAAACCTATGGGCCGACATCCCATTCCCGTTACATATTCCCACATCCCAAAAAGGACCCAAAAAGGGGCTAAGATCCTGCGATCTCTGCTTCGTCTTGCGCTCCTCCTTCGACAGGCTGTCGAATTCCAAAAATAGGTCAACATGACCAAGAATCTCCCAAAGCTTGGTCAAAGGCCAACATGCCCCCAACACTCACCTGTGAATCGTCCCGAGTCACTCTGATGTAGGAAGTTCTGCTTCGAACACTTCGATCTTGGCTTGAACTGCTTCTACTTGTTGTTGTGCTACACACTCTTTTTAAGAAAATTCTTGAATGACTGCATCATTCACAGGTCCTTCCAAGTGCTGTTCTGCCATGGTGCTAACCTGCTCCAGTTCTTCTCTCTAACCTTCTATCTCTGTAAACAACTGATAGGCCTTATCTTGTACCGGTTGCAATTTTTGAGTTATCTCTGTAAATCTTCTCTGTATATTATGGATTTGTTGTTGGGTGGTTTGCTGCTCTTGATATCTCTTCATTATTTCCATAGCTGACAGAGACTTTAGCTGTGCCTGTAGTGTTTCTGCGTGCTGCTTCGCTTCCTGGAGTTGTGACTCCAAGGCCTGCAAATCTGGGTTGTCGGTAAGTTTCTCATACATCTGAGCACTATGATCAACAAAGTGATTTCATTCTAAGGTAAGGGCCTTTAGCCTGTCAACTGTGATGTGGTCAGTGGCTTCTCGTTGGTCCCTTACATCTTGTGGAGTCTCGGGCACAATGCGTAGTTCTAAATCTGCAATGACCTGTTGTAGGTGCTGGATCACTTCTTCAAATTGCACTACTTGCTTCATGACTTGATCCTCTGCCTTTACTTCTATGACAGTCATAGAGCAAAGTGCTCTGTTGACCATTTCTTTTACTTCAAGTTTCTCTGTGAGCAGCTTTTCCTTGTCTTTCTGTAGTTGGGCTTTTTCTTCGCTGAACTTTCCTGGAGATCAAGCTTCTCCCGTTCTGCAGTACTGTGTTTCTCTACAAGGACTCCTTGTACTTGTGTCAAAGCCTCGGTGGCTTGCGCTTTTTCTTCCTATGCTCGTCAAAGGCGAGCTTTGACTATATCATCTATTCAGTAGAGTTGAGCTGGCTCATCTCCCAATTCTGGTGTTCCTAATGGCAGAGACATAGTGGAGACTGCGCGGTTGGACTGTAGTGCTTGCTGTACTCCTTGGAACTCAATCTCTATTCTATTATACATCGCTTCCTACTTATACTCTTGTTTCTCTGCTATCTCTAGTGAAGCATCATTCAGGGCTTCTATAATGAAATCAAAGTCATCTGAGGTGAGGATAGTCTGCATTTTTGTCATAGAAGCTTTTGATTTCTTCCAGGAGGAAGGCTTCGGGGGGGAGACCTTCCTTTTCTTCGAGGGGTCCTCCACATCTCTAGGAGGTGTAACCTCGCCTTTCTTCTATTCAACTTCAGTGCCATCTATCTATTCTCCATCACCTCCTTGCTCTGGTGAGATGGAAGCAGTATTCACGGATGCACTGTCTAAATCCTGAACCTCTTTAGCTTTCTTCGTCCTGCTAGGTCCGGGTGTATCCTGCATAGTTTATGTACTGTCTATATTGGATATCTCCGCCTGCTGGAATGAGGAGGTCCATCGACCAGTCCTTGGTGATCTCCTCCAAGTCCTCCTCTGTTAGCTTGTAGTAGGACTGAAGTTGCTTCTTGTGCTCATTAGTGCGTGCTGTGATATAAATGAAATGGAGGTCCATGTTGAACTTCATCAAAGGCTGGAAACTTTGTAAAGTATTCGGCGTCATGCGAGGCTTGGACTGTATAAATACCTTCAACTGGTTGTAGTATGCATGAAATACAACATTGGACTGCCACTGTTTATTCATGTCGCTTGAATACCACAATGTGCTGAACTGTTCGACAACATAGGTATTCCAACAAAGGACAAACACCTTCAGTAACTACTCACATAACCAGATCAAAGATCAACACACCGATGTTTTCACGTGGTAAAACCCCTACGGGGAAACATCCACAACCCCAGCCAACACGACCACTTAGAGCAGTTTATTAATGCAAAGAAAAAGATTACAGAGAGATTTTACAAGAGAGTTTCTCACAATCGATCATCGACAAATGACCCTCCATTCTCGTTAAATAGAGATCATGGACCAATCAGGTGTTAATCCACAGATCAATGGTTGTTAATATCGAGGAGAGTATGAACCATTGGATCACTCTATGTTGGGAACATATCGTGACCGTCGGATTTCCTAACTACAAATGCATACTAATGCATACTAAAGAAACACACTAGAAAACACACTTTTACCTAACGACACAATAGACCAAGTAGATATTACTAACTCCTAAGTGTCTAAAT
>JASDQU010401991.1:0-10789 GCA_032191745.1 Picea mariana | reverse complement strand
TATAATTACCAAAGGGTGCGCAACTTGCACAACGGATTATTCTTGTCGATGTGCAAATATAATCGCTTCTCATTAATATCATTATTATAATTCTCATTCCATTCATACTATAATTAAAATAAAATAGTACCATAATGTTTCATCATTAATATAAGTGACGATATCCATCTACAACCTAGTTTAATAAATAAATAGGAATTATTCAACATAAGTCACGGATACCAACCTTAGAACATATGTATCATTAAGATATGTTACTAATATAATTTAATAATCATTGATTTTTATTGTTTTGTTTTTTTATTAAAGTATAAATCTATTCATATAGAGACAATAATATAACGTAAATCCATTCTAAAAATATCAAACGGTTTCCGCATCGCAGTTCTATTTCCAACCCAACCACCATAATAATTATGAAACCACTATTACACATGTACAAGTGGCAAGGCAAGAATCAATTACCAGGGCAGGATTACATGAACTGGGCGTCCTACCTGTCAGTAAATATAATGATCAAATAAAAGAAAAAACAGGTATTTAACTTATTCGAAAAACAGATAGCCTTCAATCCTTGATCAATCACTCAGTTTACTTTGACTTGCATTATCTTTGACTGTCAGAATTACCAACTGAAGTTGAATGCAGACTGAACGATATACACATCCTATCATAACGATCAAGTATAGTTTAAATATACCTATTGACAGGTGCCAAAGAAGCTCATGAGTCAGACATATTCAAGTTCCTCAAGAGCCTATCCAAAATCTTCTCTGGTTTGAAGTAAAGGCGGAAAACACTCAAAGCAACCACAAAGTAAATGAAAATATGAATTCAACATGAACACAACTAAGGGATCTAAACCCGAGTTCCAGCCATTCTTCAACAACTCAAATCGAATATGCATTTCCTAATGTGGTTTAATTAAAGGAACTTCGTAATTATTCAAGTAGTGATTTCTAAATATGGGATCTTTAGTTATCAGTGAACGCCACTCCACAAAGGAAAAATACTAAATTCTTACAGGAAGGGATGATATACTGATGATGGCACGCATCCACAAGAAATAAAATCCAATGAATTCCATAAAATATAAGGAAGGCAACTATGTGGTCATTATACAGTCAGACTGTAAGCATCGGTTTACATGCTGCTACGCCTAAGTTTTCTCGAACAATGACTGTGCTTTGGATGACAACTTTCAGGTAATTCTTTTCCTTCAAAACTGGTTGGGACTGTACAGGGAAAACAACACTATCGTTTCCCAAGTTGTTTCTCTGTACCGTCGAAGCAAAAGAAGATTTGACGCTCATGCACGGTTCAAGTGATAAGACACTAAACACAATTTTTCACTTACAGAGAAGGAAAAAGAATTGGATGTCTACAGGACTGGAGGGTGAATGTGTTTTAGTGAAGTCAGGTTTAGTGCATAGGCGCCAAGACAACCCTAAAGGATTTTTTACATGAACATGGTTTAGATTCGAATCTAGTCATCTTTAATAATGAAAAAGTGTTGGAAAATTGAAACAAGCCAGCAAAGCGAAGGCCAGATTGAAGACTACTTTCGTAAATCGCCAAGCACACTTCTACCACTGACAGTAATTATGGCATTACATGGTCTATCAATTTCCCTTATTGTTATTATAAACTTTGAACCATTGTAAGAGGAAAAAGAATCATTAGAATACTTCCAAGCAAATCTTTCTTTGTGATGTAAGAATATGTATTTCACAAGAACTAGACTGATCTTTCTGCACATGTACAGATATATAAAGGGCATTTCCCTACAACGAATGAAGTCATGATATTATCTGTTTTTTACAAGAGGAATTACATTGGATTAACGGTGAAAGGAAAGGTCGAGGATGTGAACCAAAGCTAATAGACGTTGGAAAAAATAATAATTTTAAATCATTTCTTAACATATTGCTGTGAAGAATGTACAGGAAAAATAATAATTTTGCGCCATTGTTATATAGTAAAACAATAACCATTCCAACATGATATAAATTCGATTCCACCAGCAAGAAAATTATGTACATATATAACGTCAGGAATACCATGTCATAATTCAAGCATTCTTACTTTCCTAATCATTTTTACAATGTCAGGATTATATTAACGATAAATAATTGGAACATCAAATATCTTATCCAAATGTATAATAATATCCGAGGAGCTTTCCAATCCAAGGACTTCATCCGTACTTCCCAGGCAATGTTAGGGGTACGTTTTTATTTCCCATCTACATCATTTTTTTATATAATTTTCTTCACCGACACATGTCCACATGCATAAACATTTAAATTTTTAATTAAATAAATTAGGATTAGTCACTCACACACTTGTCACTCTCTCTCCAAGTTACACAAGTAATTACTAATTTTATTTTAATTAAAAATTCAAATTCGATCACATTCTCTAATGTGTTCTTAAATTCACTCTTAGTTGTATCTTTATTCCCTAGATTCTCATTTAATGAGTGTCTCCTAACTATTCTCTCATATTTTATTTCTTTCTTATTTTAAATTCTCTTTTATTAATTTTGTACACACATGTTCATTTTATCTCATCTTTAGATTTTCTCACTATTTTATTTCTTAAATTGATTCATCTCATTTATTTTAATTTAATTAATAAATTTAATTTAGTCCCCTAACTAAAACTTAGACTAGGGCTTAGTCTTTGAATTAGGCTTTGACTTTTATTGGGATTTATAATTAATAGAATGTCTCGTTAATTAATTATTTTAATTTGACAAATTCTAATCAATTCAATGTTTTCTAAGCTACCTAGATTTATTAACTTAGTGGAGTGGGATGTTACATACACCCCCTTTTGTTTTAAACTTTGTCCCAAAGTTGTACAGTATATAAAATGTAGGTAAATAAAAGTATCTGACATAGATCTATATGTCTAATCTATCAAACAAGTAAGGAAAGTGTTGATGCATATCATATGCGTCTTCCAAGATAGCCGACTATGGACTATAATTGTCTGACTAGACCCTGACCTGATCGAATATTGGACGTCGTAGTTGTCGAATATGACGGTCCAGAATGTGGATTGGCTCCACCGTGAGAGCACCCTTGTATGACACCTGCAAATAACTCATGTCAATCACATGTGTAGGATCACTAATATAATGTCTCAAAACATATACATGAAATACATCGTGCATATGCCTGAAATAATTTGGCAAGGCTAGTCGATAAGCGATGGTTCCTTTTTTTTCTACAACTTCGAAAGGTCCCACAAACCTAGGAGAGAGTTTATCACACTTTCCAAACTTGATCAAAATCTTGTGCAGTTTCACCCGCAAGAAAACTCGGTCACCAACTTCATAACTGTGGTCGACGCGATGTGTATCAACATAATTGTTTTTTTGATATTTTGCTTCTTTAATCCTTTGTCTTATTGATTGCATTTATTCTTCCATTTCTTGTATCACCTCATTTTCCACCAGAACCCTATCCTCGAGTCGATCCCAACTCAATGTCGTCCAACATGGTCACCCGTAAAGAAACTCAAACAGTGCTATCTTAATGCTACTTTGATAGTTGTTGTTGTATGTAAACTCAACTAGTGATAAGAAATCTTCCCAACGTTTTTGTTGGTCCATTACATACATACGCAACATATCCTCCAAAATTTGGTTCATTCTTTATGTCTGTCCATCTGTCTCAGGGTCATATGTCGTACTAAAGTTCAGTTGTGTTCCCAAAGCCTCTTGGAAACTGGTCCAAAATTGTCCTATAAACACTGATCCTCAATCGGATATGAGCCTTCTTGGTACACCATGTAATCTCACAATATCACTAGGAAAGACTCTAGTTATGTATGGCACCTAATACGTCAGACGTATAGGGATAAGGTGTGCACTCTTCGTCAAAGTGTCAACTACCATGAAAATTGACTCATGTTTCTTTGCCTTCAGTGGAAATCCAACAATAAAGTCCATCGAAATGACCTCCCATTTCGATTCTAGAATAACATGTGGTTGTAATAACCTTGCCAGATGTCTATGTTCAACTTTTACTTGCTGAAATTCTAGACATTGTGCCACGTAACTAAAAATTTATGCTTTCATTCCCTTATAGAAGAATAAATGTTTAAGGTTTTCCTTCATATTCATGACTCTCAGATGAGCCATGTATATTGCTCGATGCACTTCACTTAAGATCAAAATTCTTAATTCGTCATTAGGCGGCACATAAATTGTGTTTTTATACCTCAACAATTCTTCATTGTCCAATGTATAACCTTCAAACTTTGGTACCATCATGGTATCTTGTTCAATGTTATCCTTAAATTCCTCGTACCAATCATCATCTATCTACAGAGTCAGAATATTTTCTCGAAGATTTGTCTTAAGAGGTATTACCAAGAATATGCATGGTCTTAGACTCAATGCATCTGCCACTCTATTTACCATTCCTTTAGTATAAGTAATATCAAATTCGTGTTCTCTAAGTAATTATGACAAACTCCTTTGTCGCGTGTTCAAGCCACTCTTTGTAAATATATGTTGCAATCCACAGTGATCTGTATTTAATTCAATTTTTTGTCCAATCAGATAGTGTCTCTAAACACTCAAGCCATAGAAAATTTTGAATAACTCCAAGTCATGTGTTGTGTAGTTCTCTTCATGCTTTCTCAATTTCCTTCATATGTAGGTGATCACTCAACCGTCTTACATCAAAAAAATGCCTAAAAATTCCTTGGATGCATCTTTTCATACCAAAAATTCCTTGTCCATGTCAGGGACTTTCAGTATTAGTATTGTCGTCAACAACTCTTTAAGTTTCTGAAATGCTCCCACACATTTCTCCGTTGAGACAAACTTTTTTTTTTTTCTTTTGCAATTTCATGATCGGATTTGCTATCTTTGAAAAGCATTTGACGAATCGTTAGTAATATCTTGCTAAACCCATAAAGTTGTGTACTTCCTGTATGTTTTTCGGTGTAGTCCCTTCCATAATAACTTCAACTTTCGTTGGATCCACAGTGATACCTTCCCCGGATATGGTATATGCCATGTAATGAATCTTCGATTGGTAAAAATAACATTTTGATAGCTTCAAGTAAAATTTGTTTTCTCGTAGGCACTTTAGTACCAATCTTAAATGTTCGTCCTACTCTTATTTCATCTAAGAATAAATTAGTATGTCATCAATAAATACTTGAACAATCTTGTCCAAGTATTCGCGGAACACCCCATTCATCAAGCTCATGGATACCCCTGGGGCGTTCGTCACTTCAAAGGGTAAAAATGTAAACTCATAGTGTCTAAACCTTATCTTAAATGTGGTATTAGGGATATATTCCTCTTTAATCCATAAATGGTGATATCATGATATCAAGTCAATCTTTGAAAACACCATTGCTCCTTTCATCTGATCAAACAAATCATCTATTCTGGGAAATGGATATTGGTTCTTGATCCTCGCCTTGTTCAATTGAGGATAGTCAATACAAAGTATCCACGATCCATCCTTCCTTCTTATGAAATCAAATGGCTCACCCCAAGGTGATACACTTGGGCGTGTGAGTCCCAAGTCCAATAATTCCTTCAATTATATTTTCAACTACTGTAATTCAGGCATTGACATCTGATAAGGCATTCTTTCTATCAGTTTAGTTACAGGTTTCAAGTCGATTTTAAACTCCAACTCTCTTTCAAGTGATAAACATGGTAAATCTTCTGGAAATATGTCTGCAAACTATTGCACTACAGTAAGGTTTTCTAATCCTTTCACCTCACCCTTTTCATTTAGCACTAATATTTCATATAACTTACATCCTTTGTGGATGCTCTTTTGTAGTTGTAGTGAAGAAATAAACCTCAATGAAACTCCTTGGTTTCTTCTTAAAATTACTCTACCTTTTCCCAAATCATCTATCAAACTTAACCGTTTCATCTTACAGTTGAGTATCACATCATGCAATTCCAACAAATCCATACCAGTCACTATGTCATAAGGTCCTAAAATCATGACACATAGGTTGGCCTTAGTTACAAAATCTCCCAAGTTAATACTACAGTCTGTAATCTTTCCTCCAACCTAATGTTTGGCACCCGAAGCCATTTCTACATATCTAAAATCCTCCTACTCAATTGCCTTCACCTTAATTATTTTTAGCGTTGCACTAGAGATAAAGCTTTGTGTAGCACCTGGATCTATCAAAATACTAAAATTTTGGCTCGTTGTTTGGCTCACAATCATACCTGATGTCTCGAGCACAGTGGATTAGTGCTCTGCCTCACGATTATTCACCGTTGCGTGAATCCTATGGGCCTTGCCCAAATCTACAATTGTAGTGGGTTCTAGTGATCCGACTGCTCTAACCTTCTCAATCGGAAAGTCTCCCTGGTAATGTGGCTCTCCACATGTCCAACATCAGATCTTTGGTCCAGTACTCATGGTCCCCGAATTAGAAGTTTTTGGCTTAGCGGTCTATGATTCTGGTATGTTCTGTTGAACAGGCTTAAAGTACTGTTGTTGCGAGTGGTGTTGTTGTTGATGAGGTGGTCCTTTGTAAGGAGTCATTTGATGAGGAGTCTATCATCATGGTGTAGTGAACATAGGTCCTCTAGATGTATCTAGATGCCCTGAAGTCTTTCTGGATGGTGTACGATACTACTTCACCCCTGATGTCATATGTACAATCGGTCTAGAAGGAGTCTTTCCCTTACCCTTATTTTTTAGCTCTTCCTCAGCTATGAGGCCCTTCTGAACTGCATAATGAAAAGTACAAGGTATTAGAATCCTCACCTTCAAACGAAAGTTGAAGTTAAGGCCAAATAAGAACTTTTTGATGTTTAACTTCTCTATGCTCAGATGTGGAGCATACCTAAGTAGCTCCATGAACCTGGCCTCATACTTTGGCACCGTATGAACACCCTATTGTAAGTATTTGAATTGATTAAGTTGGTGCTGAATGAATTCCTCAGACAAGTACCTCTCCCGGAACTATTCCTCGAACGTCTTCCATGAAACGTCCTCGATGACCATGTTTAATTGAGGTAGGAGAATCTTCCACCATATAAGAGCACTCTCCTTCAGTTGAAAGACATCCATGCAGACTTTCATGTTGGAGGTGTAGCCACAAAGTGTGACGCACATCACCATGTTCTCCAACCATGCCTCGACAGCTGAGTCGTCTGTGGCACACATGAACTCGAGAAACTTCACCTTCTCGAGTTCTCTATGTATTTTAACACTACCAGTAGGAGCGCGTTGTGAACCCTCATTGGGTATAGATTCTCTGCCCTCATCTCTATCCAGTTGGTTAATCAAGGCCTTTTACAACCTTTCAAAGGATTGCATCATCCCTATCACATATTCCACAACAACATATTCCTGTTTAGTGATTTGTTCTTCTCCTTAAGGGTTAGACCCCTCCGGAGTGGATGTTATTGGAGGTGTCACACCTATTCCTCTAGCACCACATCGTCTACCTCCACGATGTTCTCTAACCATGATTACCTGCATGCAAAATTTTCAAATTTGATTAAACAAATATAATTTTAATCAAATGTTTAACATAGTGGAAGGTGTAATGGTTGAATGTCACAAGGTTGAACCTACTTTGATACTGTAACATACCCGACCACCCAGGCCAAGTCATGCCATTGAAAATATTTCATGCTCTGATACCATATTGTAACATACTCGACCACCTAGGCCGATTCATGCCACAAAAGATATTTCATGCTCTGATACCATATTGTAACATCCCTAGCATTCAACTGTGCTATGCCACATAAAACATTTCGAACTATATACAAATAAAAACATATACACACAAAAACTCTTGCGGAAATTTATATATATAACTTAAAATAGACAAATATATTCTTCAAATGCCCACAATCATACAGAATAATAATAAGAATATACTTGCAACACACACAGGAATAACCCATAAAAATAAACGCATACATAATAATGCAACATGTAATTTAACACAAAATGTACACTTATCTTGGTAAAATTATCACCAATTGTGTGTAGACCTTCCATGAATCTCCCAGCCTTATACCATGCTTGTCACGACTCTCAGCAGTGGGTCACCCCCGATATGGGACTAAAATCCACCTAGGTAAAGGGGTTCCTAACCAAGTTGATGTATCTCAGACAACATGAAAAACTCGGTAACAGGTTCCGACTTAATCTAACAACCTACAATCCCTCATTCCCCACATGCCTATCCCACCCCAGGAAGTGTGCCCCTTCTCTACTCAATAGTCCTCCAGTTTCCCCACTTCCTTTCTGGGCTTCAGCAATAGGACGGACATGAAATCTCAGAGCCATGTGCCTACAGTTTGACACCTTCCGAAAATCAATTCCCAACAGTTCTCTCACCTAGAAAGAAATTTATCATGGTCCTGACAACCCGCCTCTTGAGTATCCCATGGGCCTTAGAACCCACTTCTTCATTCCATCTCTCAAGCTAACCAGGTACAGATACATGTATGGGTACAGATATAGCTACATGAAGGTATGGAGGACAACTGAATGAGTGAGTTAATGATCATGGAATGAATGAATGACCCCCCCAGATGAAATAAGTCCCAACTATATGTATGCATGTTCCCAACTTGACACTTCTCATGTTGAGAGCTACTTTGGTCCACTTTTCCCCATCCTTAGAACTTAGGATAAAATAATTATCCATACTTTAAGGAATATTAATATAATATTCCTTTTTGTCTTAAGCACCCTAGATTTTCCCCTTATCCTTAACTTTTATCCCCCCTTTTCCATAACTAGTGGATTTTAGTCCTCCATACTCTTTTATCATGGTCAGTATACACACAACGATGCATAATATTAATGATATGAGTATTTACATATACAAAAACAAGCTCACTGGCCTTTAAAATCTAGGTTGTTTGGCCTAATTCCACACATAAGCCTCCTAGATTGTAATAACTGGCTCACCAACCTATAAAAAACAACATATAAACAAGGCTCCCTAGCCTCAAAATCATGTGCACTTAAGTTTGTTGTGCACTGCATCCTAGAATGTGCACACTTCATCATTTTAGTGCACAGTACATTTGCACACTGTACCATGGAAGGTGCATGCAAAATTTACTACATAAAAAACATTTTCGAAGGGGAAAATTTGATATTATTTAATCAATAAAAAGCTAATAAAAAAATAAGTGTATTGATCGACTCATGAAGATATCTTCCTATGAAAAATATACCACTTCGATAAGAATAAACGTTTTACTCCACTAGACGGAATTAAAATACAAATTATAAATTACTGTTATAACTATTACACTATCCCACAGTGTTTTGAAGGATTGGTCCATAACTTATATTATTGTAAGCTATGATACAATATTAAGGTAGTTTCCATATTTCATATTGTTATAAGCTTTGAGATAAGATTTCCAAGGTCCCTAATGTAAATGTACTAGGATTAAAATAGTGCCTATGCAAATCCTTTCCATTGTAATAAAAATATACTACCCACATTTTGATGCAAGAGCATCCCTCCAAGCCAGCCATGCGCCAGCCAGCCAGCCAGCTCAATGCACGCATTCAATGAGGAAAGGTGCAGCCCTTTCACGTTTTGAATTTTAATGTGAAGGAATTTAATATTGTAAGGTTTTTAGAGCCATAGAGCCATGCCTATATGCAGGCTTTAGATGTAGATAGCCTTAATGGTTGTAAGGTTGGATCTAGCTTCGATTCTCGACTAGACAACCCATTCAATTTTAGAGTTAATGTAATTGAATAGGGTAGGTGAGATGGAGGGAAGAGCTCAAAGAGCCCCCTCATGTAAAACATCTAGAGGATCTTGTTTAGAGTTAGAGGAGAGGTAGCAAGAGTTAGAGAAGAGAGTAGAGAGGAGGAGCCGAGACTCTGTCAAAAGTCTGAGCTGAGGAACACCTTGTAAAGGAGGCATTTGATATTAATACAAACCATAGCAGCTTTTCTTGCATATTTTTTGTGTTGTGTGAATGTCTATGTGTGTTCTATTTATGCTATGAATGTATGTTGTAGATGTGTGTTTACAGGGATAGATAGGTTCTGTTATCTGTAAAGTTCTTTGATTTTAGGTTGGAGTTCTTTGAGGCTTCATGCCAAGAGGGCGTGACAGAACACTGTGGGTTCTGAGAGCCAGTGCATAGAGTGCATTTCCAATTCTGCAGAATTTGTACAAGGACGTGCTAGGAGGGCACCTCAACTGAAATCATTGACTCAAAGGAAGATTTCAAGGTTTTTGAATACCTTGGAGGTGAGACTGTGCAGAGGAGGAAACAGTCGAAGACAAAATCTCTGAGGAGTTCTGTAGAATTCTGTTAGGTGGCCATTGAGTAGATGCACAGGTTGCATTGAGGAGGAACTCCATTGTGAGTTCAAGAAGAAAACAGAGTCATTGAGAGAACTCCGGGGAAACTCTTCCAAGAGGGCATTGAGTCAGTGTGCAGATAGAGCACAGAAGAAAAGAACTCTTTTGAGTTCTGGGATAGAAGAAGAGTCCAAGGAAGGATCTTCAGAGGATTGTTGAACACCCTGCAGACTTAGCAAGAAGTTGCTTGAGAAAAAGAGTGCCAGGAGGGCATCAGATTCTCCATCTGAGGGAGAAGGGAAAATGGTTAATTACTTAGAGGTCGAAGCTACAGGAAAATATCAGAAGAGGTAGCACCTTCGTGCGTGAAAAGACTCTGCAAGGAGCGCATAAGTTGAAGAATCCTTTGAGGATTCAAGGAGAGAAGCTCAGGAGGAGTAGTGATTTCAAGCACAGAACCATATCTATAGAA
>JASDQU010401988.1:0-10789 GCA_032191745.1 Picea mariana | reverse complement strand
CGGTTTTTGATTAGTTGAGTTAGTTAGGCTAATAATAGTATGGACACATCCTCGTCAGTTGTGACAGGACCCTTTGTATTTTGACTTATAAATACTTCTCTTCTCAATGTATTAGGGGTTTTTGATTTGCACACCCGATTGATATCGAGCTGTAACATTTTTGATGTGATCCACCATTAATAAAGAAGAAGCTTTTCACAGGATTTCTGCGCATGTTTCACTGGTGATGTGTTTTTCTTAGTTATATGTTTTCTTGCTTTGTGATCATATCGTATTTCAATAAATAATCTATACGAATAACGTTAAGTTGTGGGATTTATCACTGATACCCTGCCTTTGATTCTGTAGATTTTTCTGTTCATCTTCTAAATATATTGCAGTCAAGAGATTCTTAAGTGCTTGTTGATTGTAGTTGTTTTCCTAATCTTTCTTCCATCCATCATTTAAATTATTAAGATCCAGCGAGCTTGTCATCTCGCCTTGTGAAAGATTTCTTTGACGTTTGTGGTTGTATCTCAGATCTTATTAAGTACAGACCCCATAGCCCAATGGATGTGTGATTTGTTTCAACCAACTTTAGAAAATCCTCACAACAAAACAAACTTGTACCTCTAACTAGCCTAATATCTTAATTCAAACAAAGCTAAATCATATAGAGAGATCCCTCTCTGAAGCTGGAAGGGCTAGATCCCAGCTTTAAAAGTGGTTGGTTAAGGTTACCTTTGTGTATTTCCTCTTTTCAACCTCTAGGAAATTTACAGAGTGATAACACCACCCAGGCACGTTCGCTCTCACATGACCTTCTTCTTCTCAGCCCGAAGAACTCGAAGGTTCTTCTATTTCCCTATCGGGAAATCTACACCCACAACAATCTTTCCCCCAAGGTCTCCCCTTTACCACTGGGAGATCAGCTAAATCTCACTGCCTCGGGAGTTCGAGACTTAAAACCTCCAACTCTTCTTTCAGATCTTGCGATACCCGATCTGGCGATATGGGTATAGCTCCTTCCTTTACTAGTGCCCTCACCACATGCAACCGTGGGCTAGGCTCAATGTTATCACCTCTCACAACCTTGCAACCTCGCGACCCCGCAGGTTGAACCGTCGTACTTTCAACCTCCTATTCCGTGAGTTCCCGATATGTGATAATTCAATGGAGTGTTGAATCCTATCTCCAAGCGACGTGTGTCCACCCGTCGGCTGCACGGTCGCACCTTATGCTATGCCATGCGTCCACACGAACCTCAGCTCCTCGGTACTTCGCAACTCGCAAATCCGAACACCAATATTTTGGGACTTCTTGCGCCAAGATTCTGAGGGCTTCGTGCCACTTGTATTCCACTCCCCGACTCTGCTATGGCCCACACTATCCTCCAACTGTCGGGATATCACTTTCTCGCAACCTCGCAATCCCCATGGCCAAATTCTTGAACCTTTTCTTGCGAGGTTCCGATACACGATCCCACGTGCGGATCCAACGGTCCTCCTGTGATCCGGATCCAATGGCTATACTTCTCTCGCTACTCATGACCTCGTGTCTTGGAGTACCCAATGTTTGGGTTCTCACCCTGCGAACTTTCGAGTTTGCGAGATCTCTCGATCTCTCTCCACCTGTCCTCCTCAGATGGACAGCTAAAAATCTCTCGCCACTTCGCTACTCACGAAGCTAAAGGGCTTCCCTTTCGGTCCTCCAATGTCTGAGTCTGCGAGATGAGAGAATATCCTTACACGCGTCCTCCTCAACGAACGACTCTGATCTTGTAGGGGTATCGTGTCTCGTAATATCGCTGCTCTTTGCTGCACAACTTTGGGGCTTCAGCGCACGAGTCCTCGATACACGATACCACGTGTGGATCCTACGGCTCCGGTGACTCGGAATCGACAGCCCTGCCCCTCCTGAGCTTCAAACTCTTTGAGCCTGATCTCCGTAACCTCCTTGCACCTTTGCAAGATCTAACGATCCTTGGAACTTCGTGAAATCTCTTCAGAAGATTTTGACTGTCCATTCTTCCTTGTGTAATCCACGAAATGAAAGAAGTATCTCCCCACGAGATTCCTTCGCCTTTTCGCCAACCAACGACATTTCCTCCGGACTTCAAGTCACACTTATCTACGCTGATCTTCAGTGACTCAGAGGCCTATCCTTCCTGAGATTTTCCACAACTTCAGTCTTTAGAAGAAAGAAACCCTTGCACGCACTCCTTAGGGCAAATCTTCAACCACGTCTAAGTGTTGAAGTTCTCTTGACTCTGTGCACTCCTGCAACAGCAGTCTTCGATCTCCTTTGCTCAGATTTACAACTGAGACTTCTTCTTCAGCCTGTGCACTCCTTGCACGACTTCAACAACCTACTTCCACTTCCGGGTGAATGAGAACAAAAGTTAAACTACTGAGCCTTCATCAATGCACTCCTTGCGGATGAATTCAACTGCACACCTTGCAGGAATCCCCTGGCTCAGATAGAGAAACAATTGAACCTCACTCTCTCTCCCTTTCAGACTTCAGTTTGAAACATGAAATCACATGCACGACATATACAAAGCAAATGCATAACAAGAAAGCAAACATTCATGAGCACAACCTCAATACACAGAGAAAACAACACCAACCATGAGCTTGAATCAAATCTTCCTTCTATTAATCCAAATGCCTGTACATGGGCATTCTTCATACAATATTCTCTGCTTGCTCTTCTCTCCCTGAATGCTCTCAATAATGTTACAATGTACAATGAGGGTGTCTATATCCATTTTCCCTCTTGGACTCTAAAACTATCAAATCTAGAATTAAATCCTACCTACCTGCATTAACTAGATTAAATGCCTCCTATCTACTAAGGACGAGAGCGTGTTGCTCGAGGTTCATTACAATACACAAATGTGCCTTCATAAATGGTTCATTAAAGACTTTGCGCTACAATCCCAAAGCACTTCAAAAATTTGGGTTTGTTTATCCGGCTGATCTCCGCTTGATGTGCTGGCTCGCTTGATGAGTTGGCGATGCTCCTGCATCACAGAATTGCTCCTAGTATTAAATCAATATGATGGTTGATACTTATGATGGTTGGAAATGACTTAGGAAGCTCATCCACCACTATGTCAGCAAAATTATCCAACAATTCTCTAACTTCTTCAGGTAAATAATCCATTGTAGTAATTGTAATGAAAACTCTAGGTTTCCTCACAACAACAAACTACATCTCCTATCCTTTCTTGGCAGCTTTCAGGAGTTCCTTCCCACTCATGAGAAGTATGCTTGTGCTGGCTTCCTCTTTCACTTTCTTCTCCTCTATTGGAAGCAACATGTGTGTCCTACCATTCTTCTCCAAGGTTTATGTATTCTTCCTCCCATCATGAATGACATTCCTATCAAACTGCCATGGTCTTCCCAACAGAATATGACATACATCCATGGGAATTACATCACATAGGATTTCATCTCTATATCCTCCTATATTAAATTCAACCAAGAATTGTTTAGTAACCATTACCTGGTGTCCTTTCTACAAACATGAGACTTTGTATGGCTTCAAGTGTCCAGTTGTCTCCAGCTCCAATTTCTCCACCATCTCTGTGGATACTAAGTTGCCAGTGCTCCTACTGTCAATTATCACCTTGCATACTTTGTCTTTAGTCTTGCAAGCTGTCCTGAATAGGTTGTTTCTCTGCACTGGCTTCTCAACTTCTTCCTCTGGTTTTAAGAGAGCTTTTTTCAACATCAGGGATGTTCCATCCTTTGCTCCTTTTGCTTCAAAATTCCTTCTCTGTTCTTTCAAAATGTGAGCTTCACCTTATCCTTCTTTCTTTCTCGCAAGACATTCCCAAGACTTATGTCCTGCCTTTCCACAGGTGTAACATCTCACTTCTCCTCCTTTGCATCTTCCTCTTCCTCTGGAAGAAATTCTTCCAACATATTGTCTTCCTCGGGAACACTCTCCTCTTTCCAAGTGACTATGTAGTTTCTCAATCTCATCTTAGGATTTTTGTGCCTTGTCATGGGAAACTCCCTTGCCTTTGTTCGAGACTGGGATTCTACCTCTACCTCGTTGGATTTTTTTTCTAGCCAACTTCTCCTCTGCCTTCAGTGCAAAATGATAAGCATACTGCACTGTCCTTACTGACATCATGTTGATCTCATCCTAGATTTCATACCTCAAGCCATTTATATACCTGAAAACTTTTTCTTCATCCTTCTCTTTTTGTCCAGTTTTGATGTTCAGCTTTTAGAACTCCTCTGTGTACTCTTTAACTATCACACCCTTCTGTCTTAGGTTCTGCAGCTTCCTGAACAGATTGATCTAATAATCTTTGGGCATGAATTTTGCCTTCAGATTGGCTACCATTCTATCCCAATTATTTATCGTTTGTTTTCCCTTGCTTCTCCTCTCAGCCTGCATTTCATCCCACCACAATGTTGCATGTCCCTTGAGCCTGGTGACAACATGTCTCACACTTTTCTCCTCATCGACGTCTTCATAGTCAAAATATTTATCCATGGATCGTACCCAATCCAACAACTCTTCAGTATCCAAATTGCTTTCGTACATTGGGATCTCTATTTTGGATCTATCTCCCAATCTGACAACTGCTCTCAGCAAGCATTCTTCGACAACATTCTCTCTTGCAGCTTCTTCAACTTCTACTTCTTCACTCTCTACATCGCTGATGTCTCCAACATCAGGTGCTCTCCTCTTCGCCACCTCTATTGCCTCTAATCTTGCATGAAGTTCTCACATATCCCTTTCTACATCTCGATTGGCTAAAGGTGGCTCCACTCGTCTCCTCATTAGCATTGTGTTGACTGTCTCTCACACATAGAGTACAACTCGAGTTCTTTTGTATCCTCTCCTTTGCCTGCTATCTGCAAGAAATTTTTTTCGCTCTGATACCACTTGATGCAATGCCCCCACCTTAGTAGGGTCTGCTGACCTCTCGATCACTGGATCCTCTCAATATTTGAGACGGAACAACTCTTTGATTCTTTGCTGGAATACTCACTAAATATCCATAGGTCCTATGTGTAACTCAACCCATGCGAACAAGCACTAGGCGTGAGCTTCCTTCATGTGATCATCGGTTGTGACCACAGGCCTAACCCAAAAGGCGCTACGTGATCTCAAACCTTGGGTGATTGCACATGAGCCAAACTCGACCCTCGCAATTTCTGATTTCCCAATCGATAATTTCTCTAGGCCCTAGCTCCTCATTTAACATTCTGCTGATATGACCTCCAGCTATGACCTGGGGCCAAGCTTTTGAGTGCTTTGCGACTTTGCACTTCGTATTGTCAGAAGATTTCTTGTTTCCCTTCTTCCGAAACTCGAACTAGCGAGTTCCACTCATCAGATCAACAATCCACAATCCCCGTGATCCAACAGCCCAGATCTCCCCTATCATGATTCATGATTTCGTATTTTGCGAAGTCGAAAGGTTGCTCACCTTTGATCTTCCGACTGCCGAAATTTCACTCGCATCAGATTGATGGTCCACGTTCCCCGTGATCCACTGGTCTAGATCTCCTCTCGCGAATTGGGATTTTCGCGTTTTGCAGCTTTGGAAGATAGTCTTCTCCATTCTCCAAACTCCCGCTTTCTGATTTCCTAATGAAAGGAATCAACAGTTCAATCTTCCTTGATATCGACGACTCCTATCTCTCATGAGCTTTCGAATGTTGAATAAATTCTTGGTCTTATCCTCCTCGTAGTTTTTATGAATCTAGTGGTGCATGGATATTAACGCTTCTCCCTTCAAGGATTTATATTGTCCGTCTAAGTTCTCCATGACTCCTTTCCAAATACTTGGCGTCAACCCTTCTGAGCTTGAATTCTTTCCTGACTTGAAAGTTTCAAATATTTCGAAGGTATTCAACGATGTTTTTGCCCCCTAAGCTTTCGTCAATAGAATTTTGACCTTACCCTGGCATACACTTGCGCTCTGTGTGAAAACTTGCACTATTCCCCCCTGAGTTTCAACTTACTCAGTCTCTAAGGGACTCACCCTTCTGTGTCTTTTCAAAATATTTTCTGGTGCCCTCCTGGCATAGTCTGTGCTCGTCTTCCTTAGCTTTCGAAATTGAAACAAGTTCGCCTCTACATGCACTCCTTGCGCTTAATATGCACATTAACTATCTCTTCTGAGCTTTGAGTCGAAAAATACTCTCTTACACGCACTCCTTGTGTTCAGTATGCACTCTTTTCATAACTTACAGAAGAGAACCAATTGAAACTTATACCTGCATCTCACAATTTCATGTACTCTTAACGAAATTGATTCATTCATGGAACCCACAATAACAGAGAATTGCAAATAGTATCAACAACATGCATTTGGATCAATTTTCCTATGTTATATTCATTCAGAAATAAAAATGGCTACAACTATTTTCAAACAACAAATAAAACTCAAAAAATCCTACTAAATCGCAGCAGCCTCATTTGGGCATACAAAACCCCTATTTATCTCAGAGGGTCCTTCGGGTTCCCCCCGACTACTCGTCTACTCGGAAAACAAAAAGAAACTCTAACTGCTACCTAAGTTCAGTTACATTGAAGACTCAAAGTGAAACTCCCTGATCGCTCATGATCATTCCACCTCCGGGCATTTGATCTTCTTCCGTTCTTCATTAGCTCCCCAAAAGGCTCGCAATAACTCCCAACATTTGACATTCCGAAATGATTCTTGAGCGCTGAGATTTCCTACGATGTGTGCTCGCTGACGACACTCCTGCATCAGAAAGTTTCAAACAAATTTGAAATATTAATTTAAATTTTTAGATTTGTATGACATGTTAGTCCCTAAAGTTGCACTTGTTTGCTAAAGGGAAATCTAGGGCATCATCAAGTTATTGCAATGTTTGGTTTATTTGGTATTTAGGTTGAGGAATGAGGTCACAAGGGCTTAAAGAGTCCGATATTTAAGATGTCTAATACAAACGATAGCACTTCATAGGTCATTGGCATACAAATTAAAGGCCAAGAAACACATGAATATATGGAATAATAGAGGAAAATGATAAATGTATGGGAAAGGAAGCCATACATTTATAGGAGAAGAAGTTATGATCTTAAAACATATAAAACCATATACAAGAATACAAATTACAAGCTACAAATGATAAACATAAGAGTATCTATTGTAATATGATCTAAACCATGTATGACATTCAATGCATTGCATAAACTATCTTTGTATTCTAGTAAGAAGAAAAACCTAAAGCAAGAAAAACACATCTTGGCTTAAAAAAATGATGATCAATAAGCATGATAATGCCTTTGTTATATCAGAAAATGAAAAATATACACAGTAAACTGCACCCCTTTCAACCCCCTCCTCCTTGGGTTCCTAGATCCTTAAATAACAGAGTATAATTATAACTAAAAACAAATCTATGATCTCTTTACAAAAAATCTCGGACAAATGAGGTCGAATGCATTAAAATTATGTATTTCAGAAGCTTCTTGACAGTTTCCCTACCACTTGTAGTCTGCCTGGAAACCAAAATTTTGCATCAAAACCTGGAGCTTACCCCTTGAATTTTTCCACCTGTATTATTGAAAGATCGAATGTTGCTTGGAAGTTTGGAAATAATATCCAGTCTATTGATGCTTCTGTTTCTAATCTGGACTTGATTGTTTGACTTTACTGGGCGTGTGAAAACAATGTTCTGAAAAAATTTAGTCCTGATCAGATGAGATTTTCTCCCAAATCGTTGAGAAATTCCAAAAATTGCTCGCCAGAAATTTTGTAAATGGGTCTATTGTTAAATATAATGTAACCTCAACAGGCTGACTGTACACTGCCAACTGTACTTTTCTTTTCTTGATTTGCTTGAGCCTATTTAGCTCAACTATTTTCCCTTTGCATAGTAGTTCTTCATTAACTCTTCTCATTGTACTTTCTCCTTACATTCTCAATATACTGAATATAGTTTTTTGCTCTGTTCTTTTCTCTCTGCATTTCTTGTTTCACAATTTATCATGGTATCAGAGCTAAAGTAGTAAGCCTTTTCACACAGGCTGGAGAGCAACACGATCCTCACAGTGCAGAGCATACACGGATCATGAGAGCACGTGACACAGACTTTCCACAAGGCTTGGAAAGCTGTCCGTAATACTCTCAAAAGATCAGCATAGGAAGCTTGTAGAGGAAGAAGAGAGCTATACGTTCAAAAGATTGAGCAAGCAGAGACTGCAGAAGGAGAAACTTTAAAGATTCGTGAACAATTTCAAATTCGTCAAAGATTCACGAAGAAGAGCTACAGGAGGCAGGAACATTTGAACAATTCAAAGAAATTCGTTCAAATTCATGAAAGATTCCTGCAGAAGGCATAATTGTTGAAATTACTAATACAACTGAGAGGGGGGGGGGTGAATCAGTTGTCTTTGAGCTTAAACAATTATAAGTCTATTAAAATATTCTTAATCTTTCCTCAAGTGATCATCAACATTATACAGCATATGGACAGTAAAAGTAAAAAGCATCAGTCACACATAAGGTATACACAGAGACAGATTTTCACGAGGAAACCCATAAAGGGAGAAAACCTCTTCTTCTTCGAAATGATAGGCAGTCTTTTAAGTTCTGTACATCATCTTTAATTGAGCACCAACTTAATGTGAGGCTGCTACCTCTATTTTACAAGCTGCAACTTGTTTGAGAGCACCAACTCTCTGGTTTCTCTAGCACCCACTAGAAGGAAGCACCAACTCCCTGGTTTCTCTAGCACCCACTACAAGGAAGCACCAACTCCCTATATGTTCCAACACCAACTGGATGGAAGCACCAACTTCCAATTACACAGGTTCCAACCTGTATAACAGAGAACACTTGTTCTCCCTTGCACCACCCTGCCACCCTGTTTTCTCTGGCTGCAACCAGATGGAAACTACAACTTCCTTTGTTCAAGCTCCCACTTGAACCTCTGAGGACAACAGTCCTCCCGAGCACCTCCCAACCTCCCTAGAACATAAATGAACATATAAACATTCAACTACGCAGATACATCAATTCTTACCAATTTTTCTTTGTTCTGTACGTCTGGTCATCTTCTAACTGTTCTGCAACTCATTTCTTCCTCTGTCTGTTCAGTAGGTCCGCTCTGCATCAACTTGTTCTGTCATTCTGTTCTTCTTCAACTTGTTCTATTATCCTCCTATGCGTTTCATCTCACACTGCACATATACTCAATCTCATCCTGCGCATCCTCTCATTTTTCTTACAGTTTCATTCTTTTATCATAAAGAACAACCAACCACACGCTATCTTTCTCTTTTTCTTTTATTCACCCTCACGACGGTTCAACTTCCCATCTCCTTCAGCAAAAGGAAGACAACTGTCCGAGAAACTAAAATGCCAACAGATTCACAATCATGAATCCGTTTCACTAACAGATTCATAACTGAGGGGTTAACTGTGAGAGAGAATAGTAACCTTCCAATCATATTCCAATTTATTTGCACTGTTGGATGAACTATATTGATATTGCCTTTAAATTGGGTTTCGGTATTTTGGCAATCCTGTGATTCGATGGTCCAGATGTGATCTTGATTTAATGGCTACGATTGAATCTCGATTTCACGATTTCGACATTCTTGTTGCATTGGGTTCTTTGCGTCTCCATGTCGCGATTCGCGAAACTCCGATATGGACTTATGTCAACGGTCCAGATCTGATCTCTATTCAACGGCTGCAATTAAATCACAATTTCACTTATTGCGAAATCAACATTCTTGTTGCATTGTTTACTTTCCACTCCATGTTGCGATCCTTGAAACTCCGATATGGAGTTAGATCAACGGTCCAGATATGAGCTTGATTCAACGACTGCGATTGAATCACAATTTCGCATATCGTGAAATCAACATTCTTGTTGCATTGTTTACTTGCCACTCCATGTTGCGATCCACGAAACTCCAATATGGAGTTAGATCAACGGTCCAGATATGAGCTTGATTCAATGGCTGCGATTGAATCGCAATTTCTCATATCGCGAAATCGACATTCTTGTTGCATTGTTTCTTTGACATCTCCAACATGCGATCCTCGAAACTCCGACATGGACTGGAATCAATGGTCCAGATCAAAGCTTGATCTGACGGCTCAGATTACATTGTGATTTTGCATATCGCAATTATGGGATTCCTGATGTTAATAATCTTTGACATGTCCAACTCACGATCCTTGAAACTCCGACACGGACTGGAATCAATGGTCCAGATTCAACCTTGATCTGACGGCTCAGATGAAGTCGCGATTTTTCATATCGCAATTACGCCCACTTCTCCTTGTACCTTAAAGGACGTGCGGGTTCTTCTTGATCCAACGGTGGTCGGATCCTGCGCTTGGATCTAACGCCTGAGATCTGTCCTCCTCTTCAACGATCTCTTCTTGTCTACATTCAGATCTTGCCTGGTTGCGTTGCCTTCGATCATTCGATCTTCCTGAACTTATGCATGCTACTTGCCATCAATGACAAGCATTCGATGTCTGTTAAATATTTTCCATTCGATGTCTGTTATTGCCATTCGTTGTCTGTTAAATATTTGCCAACAATCTCCCCCTTTGGCATTGATGGCAACACAAGAACCCACATGCATTCTTACTCGACTCTCCCGAACTCTTTTCTCCCCCTTTGACATCAATGTCAAAGAAGAAATATTCTTCCCCTGATCTATTGCAAAACATACTCCCCATGTCAACTATAAGCATCTTGGAAATACATTAGATATTCAATAAGTACTCCCCCTGACCAGGTGAACAGATTAGACACAAGAGATTATAACCCCCAACTTT
>JASDQU010401987.1:0-10745 GCA_032191745.1 Picea mariana | reverse complement strand
GGGGGTTGTAGCCTCCTTCTGGTTGTAGCCAGAGAATTGGGGAGTTGGAGCTTCCCTCAAGTTGTAGCCTGAGAAACTAGGAGGTTGGAGCCTCCTTCCAGTTGCAGCTGGAAAACAAAGGAAGTTGGTGCTTCCAATGAATGTAATTCTTCAAGACATATAAGAAAAAGCATTTCGTGGTTTTTTCCCGATTTGGGTTTCCACGTAAAACATTGGTGTACTGTGTATGTGTATGATTGTTCATTTGTTCATTGCTTATTTACTCTGCATTTATTGGATAATAATGCTTCATTGATATAGAACTTGGATTATATGGTTAAAGGGGATTAAATTGCTCTATTACTGATTCACCCCCCCTCTCAGTAATCCAACTATGCAGGTTACAGGTACCCTGACAATTGCAAATGCATACTCAACACCGTTCGAGCTTGTATGTGCATCTTGTAACTCTCCTACATCCGCAACTGCACTGATAAAAGATGCAATGGTTGATTGTACTAAATGTAGTCAAAAACGTCCTCTCACATATCAACATTGCCTCAATGCTATTATCCGCACCAGTGACAACAAGACTGTACAATGCACTATCAGAAAGCCTCTTCTGCACAATATACTGCCAAGCCTAATAGACATGTCATATGAGACATATCTACACAAAAAACAAGGTACTGTCTACATGCTACAAGACCTTCAAGTTCATGGTATATTCACAGTGAATGAAGACAACATACTCTTACATCTCGAATTAGGCAAAGGAAAAACAAAATCAACTCACTAAAACTTGAACCACTGAATTTACTTCTTAAATCAATTGATTGATAAAAGTTGATGTCACTTGGATGAAGACCAAAGAGCAACATTGTACCATAGTCTTTGCTTCCACCTTCTTGAAGATAGAACATATATGCTTATTACACAATGTATATATATATATATATATACACACACATATATTGCAGATTTCGTGCACTTCGCTTATAAAAAAATGAAATCTTTTGTACAATGCTACATTGGAATATTTACCATGAAGAAATTTTCTAGCTTATGGCCAATCATGCATTAAATCACATTTTGCTTCCTTCTCTTTTGTTATATACAATGTCAACAATCCAATAAAATCAAAGACAAAATAAATTAGCCTTCATTAGACTATTTACCATTCAATTGCATCGCACCATCTAATTGCACAACATTGTTTTCAAATTAAATTTATTTATTCCTTCTTTTTTAATTATTTTCACAACGCTAATTTATTGTAACCAAATAAGCCTTACAACACATTCATTTATAAAATGATTAATAACAACTTCAAAATGCCTCAAACAACAAAACTAAAAAAAACTCAAATCGAAACATTCTACTCTAATTTGCAACTATACTTTTTTATAAAATTCACAAAACTGCTTCTGCTCATACTACAACATTAGAATGCTATTGTAATCATACTTCAACATTGGAATATTTTTGCCTTATGAACATTCTTCCATTTAATTGCATTAAATTCGGCAGGGACTACGCTGCTCCGCTACCCTTGTTAGTCTTATATTACATGTTTGTATTATGTATGGAATGTTGGATTTGGAACGATTTGGTGTATTCTCTCATATTTGGTGCCTAGGATCTCTCAAATCTAGTGCGTGTGTTCTATCAAAGATGGGTTTTATAGGCATAGCATGATCGTTGATTTTGGGGTATTGTAGCTAAATTTGGTTATACCTTTAAATTTTTCTTTGTCAATCCCTTAATGTCTTCGTTTTTATAAACTGGTTTGTATCTCATCTAGCTAGATTATTTATGGCGGGATTTATGAAGATGTTTTAATTATGATTAGAATATCATTGATTAATCAGTGCCTTGCATTTTTCATTTGACAAGAAATTTGATCTAACCATGTATATAGTGTAAAAATCAATGATCGTTATCATTTTCGTGATCAAATTCATGGTCTTGTTAATCGATTCCTCTCTGCCTGAAGAATTCGATGGTCCTAAATTAATGAATCTTTACGGTTCAGTATTATTTTCAGGTGATAAGTTGATAATGATTTAACCGAGTGTTTGTTGCCTGAAAGATTTGACGATCATGCGATCATCGAGATCGATGACTAATATAAAATTT
Organism: Picea mariana; assembly: GCA_032191745.1. Lineage (NCBI taxonomy): Eukaryota > Viridiplantae > Streptophyta > Pinopsida > Pinales > Pinaceae > Picea > Picea mariana. The sequence goes on along the minus strand of JASDQU010401987.1, from coordinate 8,627 downwards.
GGGCATAGAAGTAATCACATTTTGGCAGGCACTTTCATACCTGAAAGATCTAACTGCTTCAAAAAGGTTTAATTGAACGACTCATATCGTTATCATTTTTAAGGTACGCGAATATTAAAGGGTCAAATAACTTTGAAGGTAAAATATGATGACACGTAGACTTTATTTACTATATGCATATTTAAGTCACATTATATTAAAGTTTGATTGGAAGTTATCACATGTGCGCATTAATTGCATTTAATTTTCGCATGTGTAGGATGAAGGCATACATACTAATCACGTCAAAAGGTGATGAACTAGGTTATTATTGCATTCAAAGAACATTGCGGGAAGAACTCCTGAGCAAATAAATTTTCCGTCTGGTGCCCAATTCGCAGAAGTGGTAAGTCATTCAAACCGACTTTGTATTTTTCGAATTAGAAAGACTTATTGTGTTAGAGGAGGCATTATGTCAACTAGGAAGAAGAAAATTCCTCAGGAGTCTTCTGAAGACAATAACCAGAGTTTTAAAGATATACTTGTCGATGTATTTGATATGCAGATAGGGCCCTGAGTGCTCGAATAACATTAGTGGCCTTATTATCCATGAGCTTGTAGAGAATTCAAATAATTTGTGGCTTTCAAAGAGTGGTTTGTTCCAAACCCTTACTCCTCGGGTTTTTAGCGATCTTTATTTTTTCTAGACCTTTTCTAATCTATATATGTTGAAACACATTATATTGTTTCAACAGACAAAAAAAAAATATTCGCACTGTGTCTGCAAAAGATATGGTCCAAATGCTAAACTTATCACTTGCTAATTTACCTATCCTAGAGCTTGACCTTCTTTAAAAGTTTGAAGGTTGGTTGAATCAAGAAAGAAGTGTTATAATTCAAAAGTTTGTTCTTGACCCTTCATTTACTTTTGAGGAATTCCCAGTCAAGTCTGAAATTTGTTCTCCAAATGAAAGGTTGATGGTGTCGGTCGTAACCTTTATTTTAGGATATGTGGATGAAATTGAGATTGATGAAGTTACTCTAGCTATTATGAACAAAGTTGTGAATACTGAAAATGCTTCCAAGTTAAATTTTGCATGATTTATAGCCAATTCTATTCATTTTCAGTTGTCATCTTTTGAAGAGTTGAAATATTTTAGATACTAGTCATATCTCTTCTTTTTAGCTAAGTTTTCTCAATCTATTTTTTACGAGAAGAAAGGTCTTGAATTAATTAAAAAGGATGATTATAGGAAAGAGCTTCCAGTTGGAGAGTGGACTTCTCTCTTGACCTTTGTAGAAATAGAGGGAGCATTCTTGGAATCCACTAATGTGATTTTATTTAATACATACAGCCTACTTATGGGACATGATCCTCCTATGATGCCTATATCCTATCAACATAAAAGTACATGATCCTCCTAGGATTCCTATAGCCTATCAACATAAATTACATATGCACCCTTCCTTTAAAGTAGGGGATTGGTTCTTATTTAAAAGATATATTGTGATTAGAATATACGGTTGTGAAATAGAACCTTATCAATTACGTGTTTACATTCCTCCTCGCCTTTTTGCTATGAAATATTGCAGATAGAGGTTAACAGTTGATTAGTTACATTTTATTTCAAAAAGTGAAAGGGCTTCTTTCATTTTACCTGCTAAATTTTTGTCTTTTCCTTATTAGAAATAAAACAAGTATTGATTGTATAAACAAATTGATTTTGTCCTATAATGTGAAAAATGATATATTATGGAAGTTTGATCCATATCATGTTATATCAATGCAAAAATGTAGTCTTTCCCTCATATCAACATCATTCAAATACTTCTATTGAAATGATTGCTAACAAAGACACCTGGGAAGAGGTGCAACATGTGTTGATAATGTAGAATTCTACAAGCAAGGAAAATATGGAAGCTAAATCACAGTCAAATTCTATAGTGACATATGATGTGGATACTGAAACAGCTAATCCAGAAAACATGATCACTGGTATGAAACAATCATCAAACACCAACGAACAAACTATTAATACTTCATCCAAGACTACAGAGGAAGTAGAAACAGATGATGTAGAACAACAAGAGATCAAAAGAAGGAAGTTGTTAGAAATAATAGAAAATGAAACTAAAAATCTTCAAGAATATATTTCAAAGCAAGTTGATTCTTTGCTTGGAGAAACGAAACAAAGGAAGTCAGAAGGACCTCTAGTTATAGTCTTCACATATCCGCCTTTTAAGAATGATCAAAGTTTATCATCAGAGAATCAGGACTCGTCATACATGAATAACTCCTTTGATAAATATTTAATCAGTAAGGATAGCACTCCAGTCAATTCCCAAGAAATCTCAGGGCCCATATTTATTACTTCTATAGATATAAAGAATAACTAATTTAATTTATTGGTGATGCAACTAGAATCAAACAAGGGATCAAATTTGACATAGTACAAGACTACTGTTGTTGGGGTAGATCTTAGTCAAATCAACGATATTGATTTAGTTGAATGGCACAGAAAAATAGGTGATATTGTTGCTCGAAGGTTGATCCAGTCAATTGTGAGTGTGAGAAACTTACATAGTGTAGTAATTAAATTATCTTAGCAACTCAATAATGAAAAGACCATTAACAAAATCAAGGCTAACAAAATCAGGGAGATGGACAGTTAAATTGCATCAATCATTGATGCTAAGAAAGCAACTACAAACTATAAAAGGATTCTTGATAAAAAGGAAAAATAAACAAATAACCTAAAGGCTAAGTTGAAAATTCCTCATTTTCAACCTACTGAATCTAAATAATTGATTGAAGCTTATCAAGCAAGAGATACATCAGAGTCAAAGAATTTTTCTCTGAAAGAGACTATTGTTGCACTAACTAAAGAGATTGTTTCACTGAAATCAGATAAAGACAAACTTCGAGAGAAATGTGTAGAAGAAATCAATAAAATGCACCAAGGGAATCAAGTTCATGATCCCTCAACAAGATTGGTGTTACCCGTCATAGCTTCAATTACAATTTCAGAGCATCGGGAAATAAATAAGCAAAGGGAAATGTCTACAAATAATCTTGAAGAACAAGTTGAACAAAAAACGCAGAGCATTAATACTTTGCTTGAGGAAAATCTAAACTTGAATAAATTGTTAGAGGATACATTAGAGAAAGCAGTCGTAACACAACACTTAGTTGAAACGAGGAAAATAATTTGGGATCAGATCATACATGTGATGGATCAGTTCAGATTTAATCTCAATGAGCTACATCAGTATTGTGAAACAATTACCATAAAGAATGTGCAACTTGATATTAGTAATCATTTGCATAACATTGAAAAGAAAATACCACAAGCAGAAAGGATTGTTGAATTTATGAATTCCCTCTCAAACCAAGACTTAAAATAATTTGGAGTCAGAGATAGGTTTGAAGCATTTTCAAATGTTACAAATGTTATAGAAAAGGGGAGAAATGCTTAAATCCCTCGTCAATAAAATTGAGGAAGTTCACCAATCAATTATCAAATTTAAGTGGCAATTTAGGAAAAACAGAAAGTTTGGTTTGTCATCTCCCTGGGTGATTGATCCTTGGATACATTCAAAGGAAGCTTATACACAGATGTTAGTTTCCTATCACGATGATATCTAATTTAATATGGATGAAAATGAATTTTTCTCAGCAAAAACTATTGTCAATTCATTGGGGATGGAATTTACTATTCTATCAATGCTCATTGATTTCCTAATAAGTCATCGTGCCAATCCTTATTCAATTACAAAAGAACTTGAGATATTGTACAGGAAGATGCTAACACAACCATTTCCAACAAATGTTGAATGGAATGATATGCTTAGAATTAAGCTTATTTCTTTGAAACTTCAACATGAAATGGTTACACAAACTGAAGAACGTAATGAAGCAATAATTAAAGCATCACCAAATCTCGTAGAAACAAGTAGTCAAGGTAAAATTCAAAGAGAAGCGACCCAAAAAGAAGAGATGATCATTATTAGACAATCGACAACCGGAAATCCCCCTCATATCAATAAAAGTCAAGTTGGTCACAAGATGGACAAAAAGTAGTTATTTTAGTTAAGTTTATTTAAAGTTTTAGTTTAAAGTTAGTTATTTTGACAGTTATGTAAAAAACTTATAAAAGTGTCTTTTGAAGACTTTGAAAAGGTCGACATTTTCTAGAAAGTCATACATTTCTTTCCAAGAACTTGCTGCAATGAGATTACCTGGTTCTTTTGGTGTTTTGAAAGCATATTATTAATGGTTTGAAAGAAGATTTGACATTGATTCATATTGGCATTGTGTTGTGTTTTGTTTTTTATTATTGTTGATATATTTAGATTTTGTTCATTTGTCCATCTAATGATTACAACATGAATTGGTTTTATTGGTTTGACATGATCTATCTTTGATGCTAATTCATTATCTAGCTGATGATTTTCTAGTTTAACATACAAGGTTACTATGATATATCAGTCTTTAAAGGTTTTAGTGAATAATATTTGTTAACCTAGATACATCAAGTATTTATTATTGTGTATGGATGCAAATGTTGTTCACGGGATTATACTGTAATGGCTCAATTTAACTTCTTCTTTATTTTATTGATGTGATTACCTTTTTTTTTAGAACATGTTTCTTATTAAATCAAAGTAATATGGTTTTGGTTTATTTCATATTCAATATGTTTTGAATTGCGAATTAGTTTTATTTAAATATAGTCCGACAAGAGTTGGATAAAGTTGCATTGTTTTAAAATCATCGGTGTGTTATTGAAGCTATCTGGAATGACTTATGATAACAGTTTGATGGCAATCCACCTATCTTAAAGTTAATTTAACGAGAATTACCCCCTCTGGCTTTTGGATTATTCTAAGAAACCTTAAAGTGAGGAGGCTTCTCCTAAGCCTCATAGGGTGCCTTGGTATTGTTCCCTTGCTAGGAAAAACATGTGGAACACCACATGCGATGAAGGAGGAGGAGGTTTCAAACGACAACGATGCTCAGATCGAAAACGATTTATGTGTTCTAATGATCATATTGAGACCTTCTTTCATGGTTGAGGATGAAAAATAGCTTCATAAAGCCCTGGCTTAGTGGGGAGAATTGACTAGGGTTTTATTAGATATGGTGGTGTTGCCACTATACGAAGAAGGCATGAGCAACTTCAAAGGAACACACATATCCTCAATGCAGTCACGTGGAAAGAGTTTCCCTATTCGCATTCAGTGTGGGGATCGAGCGGTGGAGACACTTGGGGTTTTCTCCCTTTCATTTTTGTGGATGTATGGTGTTTCAGATCGTGGTGCACGGAGTCTCAACATTTTCCATGCAATAGTCTCTCAACCATTGGTTCTGGAGTAGGGTTTCAGTTGGAGGTTGAGGCTTGTGGCCCATAATGCTCTCTTTCTAGTGTTGTGTTTCAGGGATTTCGTCCAGACGTAGATTGGTGATGAAATATTTTTGTGCCTTGAAGGTGGTGGTTGAAACAATGCTAATATAACCCAATATTTGAAGCAGGTTGCAAGCGAAGGCTAGGTATGTTGAATATCGCATCATAACCCAAACCTCATGGGTGGTTGTGATTAGAGGATTTGGGTATGTTGAGTCCACGTGCATTATACTTGGAGCTTGACATATAGTTGAAAGTAGGAACCATGGTCTGTGCAACCCATTTTCTTCATCAACTTGGATCACGTCTATCTAGATGAAATGAGCGGGCAACTCTATTGAGTCCAAGCTATCTCATGAAAAATCATTTTTCTTGACTTATATGATCTAGTATTTAATAGGTTATAAGTAGCTCTTGAGAAATTGTTTGTAATATGTTAGTGAGAAACTGATACTGATCATTTTGATTATTATGTATATATGCTTGGTACCTAATGAATGTACTTTCAATTTTTCTAAAATAGAAGATATGATTTTTTTCTAGAAAAAATATTATGTATTGTGTATATATTATATATACTTTATTTTATATTATAATACAAATGCTACATATTATATGTTATAGCATATCTTTCTTAGATAATTGTTAGACTATATTATATTACCTCCTTCGTATATTATGAATCAAGTACCAAGTGTAATATAAAACTAATACATTATATAATATATTTTAGTATTACCATATTACGTGATATATTAAGTGTTCTATTTTTATATAGTATCGTAATTACATATCTGATTTTAGTCATACAAGATATTAAGTGGTTTAGATTCTAACTAGTTAGGAAGTCTTGAATTTATATTTATATTTTATTTCAAAGTATTAGTTGTTCAAGGACAAATGATAAAGGTATTAGTTGTTTAAGGAAAACAACTTTTTTTTTTTTTTAAGATCACTTTTATTTGTAGTCACATTTTTTTAGTCACATCAATTAAAATATATATATATTATTAATTTACTTCTAGACCACTTTTCAATTTAACTTAACCATAGTTACATGCATTGTAGTGCAAAAAGTGAGTTGTAAATATATCTCCTCCAAAAATTTACTAAATCATAATATTTTATTATATCTCTTAGGGAGCTCATTTTAGACCCCGCAATTACTCTAATGGCGCAACAATGTAAACATAATCAAGATACATAACAATAAAGTACAAATGAACGGAACATGGATGCAATCACATTGTATTAAGAAAAATATAGATTACATCCAGGCTTTGTCCCTTCAACATGAGTAGAGTTTACCAACCTCATAATCGGGACATAAATTATAGCTACCATCCATAAAACTAACAAAAACCTTAACAACTAACAATGATTAACCATCATTTACAAAGAAACCTTAACATCTTATATATAGGTGGATAAGTCAGTTCCAGAAGGTTTTAGAATCTGACAGTTGTAACCAACTTTTACAAAAATGGATTTGTCCCCTTCGGAAAATGCATGGAGGGTCTGGGCGACTAGGTTTTGTCAATGATCTACATACTCAAGATTCTAAAGATTTAGGTTTTTGGTGAATCCATCCTTTCCTGGTTATTACATTGTTCCATTCATAGAGAGGAAACATGGGGCCACAACAATGCCTTGACCACTCCTTCCAACTCATCCCTAGCCAATTGTCATGCCTTATTCTTGAAAACGTGGTACCAAGTGAGGGATCTCACAGATGGAAGCATTTGTGAACATGTTGAATTATTTAAAAAGTGGCATCTAGTTGCATATGGCTTCTTGTGGCTTCTATGCACATTCCACAATGGATTTGTATGTCATATCCTCCTCTACAAGTGTGGATTTTTTAGGTGCCTCCAGTTTGGCCTCTATTTGTATTTTCATTTTCTTTGAAGCTACAAAATGGGACTAAGATTTCCATGTCATTTTCCTAGATAAAGTTTGTAGGAATTTGTTTTCATTGTCTAGAGCATCTTTGTTTAGTGTAAGGATTTGGTCTCCTCCATCTTGTCATCATTATCTAACTCAATAAACTCGATGTATACTCGCTCATACTACTCTCTGAACTAGTAAATATGATATCTAATCATTCCTTTACACTCACCTCGGATGTCATTATGTCTTGAAACTTGTCCCATAGGTTCTGGCACTTGAGGTACAATCGTTCTAGGTTTTCAATCTACACTTAGCCTTTAGTGATCACATGATCAATAATAAGCATGTTTCTTTTGGTGTGCCTCGGTCTTTATGATTGTCTCATGGAAAATCATTTTTCCTGACTGAAATGATCTAGTATGTGTAGTTCTTGAGAAATTATTTGTAATATGTTATTGGGAGACTAAGACTGATGATTTTGATTACTATATATATGCACTTGACACCTAAGAAATGTACTTTAATTTTTTCTGAAATAGAAAGTATAAATTTTTTTCTGGGAAAAAAAATATATTATGTATTACGTATATATTATATTTACTTTATATGATATTATAATCAAAATGCTATAGATTATATGTTATATCATATCTTTCTTAGATAATTATTAGACTATATTTTATCGCCTCCTTCCTATATTATGAATCAAGTGCCACATCTAATATAAAACTAATACATTATATAATAAATTACATATTACCATATTACGTGATAAATTAAGTGTTTTATTTCCTATAGTATCTTAATTACATATTATTTTGTGATTTTAATCATACAAGAAATTAAGTGGTTTATTACCATATTACGTGATAAATTAAGTGTTTTATTTCCTATAGTATCTTAATTACATATTATTTTGTGATTTTAATCATACAAAAAATTAAGTGGTTTAGATTCTAACTATAATTTAGTATATAGTTAAGAAAACATGAATTTATATTTATATATTATTTCAAGATATTAGTTGTTCTAGAACAAATGATAAAGGTATTAGTTGTTCAAGGAAAACATTTTTCTTAAAGCATTTTCTCTTTTTATTCACATCAATATAATTTTTTTTTATTAATAATTTTACTTCTAGACCACACTTCAATTTAACTTAACCATATTTATATTGATTGTAGTGCATAAAATGAGTTGTAAATATACCTTCCCCACAAATTCACTAACTCATAATATTTTATTATATTTCTTAGGAGATTCATTTTAGATCTCAAAATTCCCCTAATGACACAACAATGTAAACATAATCAAGAAACATAACAATAAATTACAAATGAACATAACAACGAT
>JASDQU010401983.1:0-10789 GCA_032191745.1 Picea mariana | reverse complement strand
ATAAAAGATAAGTAATCTGAGTTAGGTTTTAACACATTTGACATGACTGTGCTGTTTTGTATCATGTTTTCCGCTATGTAATTGAATTACTATTGCATGCTATGGTTTGTTAATGGTAACAGTAACTTATATATATATTTTACTCTGCGAATTAAGTGTGTTTAATTCTGGTTAAATGCATTGTTTTTAAATCCATGTAATGAATGGTAAGCTGAGAGGTTTGCATGAACCTGGGTAGTGAAAGGGTACACTACAATCACAATCATTGATTGAAGGGGATAGGTGTCAGTAGATCTTCCACTTCGAAATATTTCTCTACAAAGGAAACCGAGATTTGAGATTTGAGAACTTCGAAGTCCAAAATTCCGAATCGACCATAGCCGTCCATCGGGGAGAGGGAGATCCAGACCATTGATTCCAAGGAATAGATCTCAGTCGTTCATCTGGAAGCACCGTAAAGATTGTGAGATCGATGGTCATCACGCATTGTGGGGACAGGAGTTGTGCGGACTTTAAAAAGTCGAGGGCGGGGCGCAATCCATACTATGGTTTCACCAGGAAGACACATGGAGGCTCGAGGATAATTGAGGCCCAAAATTAGTTTGACTTCAAACCGCTTGTAGCTGCCCCCACAATTGCATGGTCATCACCCAAGGTCACATCGGAGGAGGGACCGAGAAAAAGGTGCTAACGCCTTGTTGACGAGCGAAAATGAACGCTCGCCAACTGGAAGAGTGGATCCGGTCCGGGGTTGTCTAAATAACCCAAGCCGTTTGGGATAACCCACCCTGACGGGTTTAGCGGCTCCATTGGCCGATCTAAGTCCTAGAAAAACAAATGAAAACTACACTAATAAACTAATCTGAATAAAAACAATGATTAAAACAAACTAATAAACAAATCTAAACTACATATATACAATCTATTACCTAAATCATACAACTATAATTCTACAAAAGTAAATGTTTAATTATCAACAAAATCAGCTTTAATTACAAATATACAATATTTACAAATTACAAATGTAAGTTAAAACCTGCAAAAAATCATTTGTAATCTGTCCTAAGACAACGAAACTATTATTTTTGATTTTTATAATTTTATGAAAAAGAAATAGAATAAAAAAAATCTAAGATAAGCAACTAAAATAATAACTCTAACTACGAATCTAAACTAATATATTTATCTAAACTACTTAAATAAAACTAATAAGCTAACTCTTAAATGACAAATAGCAAACTGACCTAAAGTAATGCTTCAGGTTCGTCCTGTATCCACTAGTTGATTTAGCTATTCGGTGGGAGGAAACCCGCACCAGATTATCCATGGGATTCTCGTAAGCTAGAAGCAGCTGTGATCTTCAAATGTAAATGATAGGACAAACAAGACATAAAAATAACAACAATTTTATGATCTACAAACCATCACAATTAGATAAATCTGTATGCAACAATTTGTGCAAAACAATTCAATTAATGAAAAAGATAAACCTGTATTCATTAAATTGAATTAAAGTGATTGCAGTATTTTTAAATAAGAGATATCAGATATGGACAACATATAAATCAAATCATATCAACATGCAATGAATTATGATAGCAAAAGTAGTCAATAATTAATTGCAAACTGATATGCAAAAAACCTGAAACAAAAGTTTGATATATTGAAAGCGAAAGTTGTTACAAGACATCAACTTTCATCTCAGTCTGAATCATAAATCCATAGTCTGGTTCTCTCCACAGTGATGATGATAATGGTTCTCATTACAAAAAATAACAAGTATCTAAAGACCTCCCACAGGGTAAAACATCCCTGTGGGAATTATCAAAACAGTTTACAAAAAATCTGGGGATAATATCCCAGTCTCTATTTTTGACTCAAGCTAACAACTTAAAATAAAAACTACATCACAAAAATATCTCCTAAACTGGTACAACAAGCCCAATCCATCATTGTAATTTGTATGCACCTGAAATAGGACAAGAATAAACAAGATTAGAAGATAGTTTATTGATAAAATTGACAAAAATCTAATTTTTAAGACTAGCTACAGAATCTTGTGATTCTGTAGCTAGTCTAAATTGAACACAAAATTGTTTCAAAACCAATTCAAATCTTAACAGAATTATATTCAAACTATGAAACAAAAATTTAGTTGCTCATTTGAAACCAAACGAATCATTCAAATCAAAACTTGTATGCTAATTTGAAGCAAATAGAATCATGGTCAATCGAAAGGTAATAGAGATACATGCACTATGTTCAACATTTGTTATCACCAATTCGGGTAAACAAAATCGCTTATATAATTCGACAGCAATGAAATCATTTTCATGAACTAATTCCAATCGACACAAACTGTAACCAGTTAAACAAATCATTTATGCAATAGTTTATGTCGCCTCATCCATTAACAAAATCATTGTCGAATCACAACGAAATCAACAGGATCGTATTTCAAATTAATGGAACTATATCAAACATATACCAACGATCATGCTAATCGTAGCATGCAACAATCGTTTACAAATCAAATCAAACAGGAACGAATCGAAACAGTTGGGAGCCGACACAATCGTTATGCAAAATCGTATCAATTAACACAACTACATGATTTTTAGCAAATAGATCTTTTGCACAGGTCGAATGTAATCAAAATCCAAACAAAAATATTGATTCCATACAAAACAGAGTCATTCCTAGTAAATCAAACTCAACAGAGTTGTTTTGAGTATATTAGAAACAAATGAAACTAATCGAAATCAAACCAAATCGACTATTCTAAATGACACGAACATAATTGTTTCAAAAACAAGCCAAACATAATAAAAAACAAATCAGTGGATTATACTAAGCTAGGCACGACAAAATCACATAACCAAATCATAGCTACATTTAATTATAGCAAAATGAATCTACTATACATGATCCACAACAAAATCGTTTTTGATGATCAAACTATAACAGAATCATTTCGAATGTATTAAAACGAACAGAGCTAATTCGAATCCGTTATATTAATTCAAGCAAACTTACACAGCACAATTCATATTGAAATTCATACCTGAACAATCAGAAAACAACTCGGTCATGATAATTTGGAATTGACGAAGGCCGTTGCTGCCTCGACGTTCCTAAAGATAATCGAACCGGTGGTTTTTTGTTTCTTTTGTTGGCTTGAAGCCTATCGTTCTCCTTTGCCAGCACTGTCACCTGTTCCTCTAACGATTTGATCTTTGATTGTAACAGGGGAACGTCGGTGTAATAATGCTCTAGCCAAACATTACATTGGACACATGATGATTGCTCTAGCTTTGACATAACAGGCGAGGGTTTGTTTAAGTCACCACGGGTTTCATTGTGCAACTTGATTCCCGGGTAATTCGGGTCATTTTTGAGACAAGGGGGTAAGTTAGAGACATAGTCATAGGGTTTCGTAGAGCATAGGCCATGAGAATAGGGGTACTCTTCAGCTAGGAAACGCTCGATATCGGAGTCCGATTCCTCGCTCAGCACTATGGGCTTTTGGTCGATATTCTGTTTAGGTTTGTTCCGGGCAAGTCTTGATATCAATTGAGCATTTTTCTTCCCCTTTCTGTTGACATTAGTATGATTGATGTCTTTCTTCCTCACAGGTCTTTTGACGACCTTAATATCATCCTTAACGCACGGGTTAACCAAGGCATCAGGTAGGTCCAAATCGGGGCAAACTAAGGGTTTGACAGGGGGTAGAAGGATATGAAGTGGCACAGCTGGTCCAGCCAAAGTCTCACTGACCACAACCTTATCGATTTGAGCAGACTCTAGATTAGCAAAGCCATTTCTAGATAGAAAGGCTTGCCAATTATCGCCACTAAGGCTCAAATGGTGGATGATGATGAGTTTAATCAAGCCGTGATGAAAAAGGCTACTATCAGCCTTCTCCCGCTTGAATCTTTTAGACATTTTGTAAAGACTACGCAAGAAGTAATGTGGCATGTTCAAAGGATAGCCCATGAAATTCATCAATAACCGGAGGTGATATGGAAATACCAAGTCATATCGACCTTCACAGGTCACAAACTATTTAACGATTACCAAAAGATCATGCCACTTGGGTTTGAGGGTAGAAATAGGCATACCTTTATCATAGGAAACAACCTTTCTTGATACGAATAGTAATGTCCATGACACCTCGTCGACTTTGGAGTTTTTAAACCATCATTGGCCTGTAGCTACCAGTCCTGTAGCAGAGCTTATGAACTCTTCATTCAACTCGAGCTGTATGTCACCAACTTTATCCCTACACCCGTCAAAGGTGAGGGTGAATTGTTGGGCAACCGAAAGGTTGAAACCCTTGAACCTCTGTATAAACACCAGCCAACCACTGTTTTCTAAATCCTTATGGGCATTATCGAATAGTAACAGAGCTTGACTACCGTTTGGCTCTATGTGCACCACCGGCTCCATAGACGGGAGCACACAGTGAGCAGGGTGCACGAGTAAGGGTTTGAACAGAGTATATGCAAGGTTGATAACTCATAGGCTCGCCCGAAAACTAGCAAAGGTGACCCGGGATAGGGGGAAAGCATTAATGACAGAATGTGCGAAGGTGGTGGAGCTAGCTCAGCCCATGCAAAACAGTCATTTCCCACAGTACAACCGCCGACGCATATAATGATTCAAATCACAATCACATATGTTAAAAATCATGCCATTCAATCGATCAATGGTAAGTTGACCCAAAAATTCGTATAAGCATAGCGTTTGCATAGTTTTTAAAATCAAAACAATAATTAGAAATCAACACCAAGGGTTCGATCATATCAAATATGCATTGTGTGGTATGATTGCACCAAGGGTCTAATCCATAATGTCAATGAGTTTTCATGAAACCAATGTGCCAACAAATTTGATCAAGATACATCAAACCATCAATAAATCAATGATTGAATCACAATCCTTAGGAAATCATCACAGCCTCATAAAAATTGAAATCATATTAACAACAAAAATGCCAAATGAGTAAAGAATCTTGGGGTCTTTCCAACTGTATAACGATAATTAAATTGGAAATGAAATGAGCATATAGACAAGAGTGATCATAACAATCCAGTGATGTTTTTAATATGACTTTGAAATCAAAGTTTTCACGCTTGCAGTCGTGAAAATGAGAGCAAAGGTAAGTGTGCAAATGCACGAAATAATAGTGTTATTTTCTTCCGAGGATTGCGACGAAAATCAAAGTTTGCAAAACACTGGTGTAGGCATCTTATAAAGACAGTATAGAAATGTGAATTGGCTGCCAACACGCCTGGTACTATGAGATTTTCGCAGAGCGTGAAAGGGAAGGTCGTGAGTGTCGTGAAGCCTACGCAGGGAGCCAAGGGTACCAATGTTTAATACAGAATGAGGCCAATAAGGTTTCATAGAGTCACCCGACTCCAGAATCGAAGATCCTGACTGGGAGGTTGTACAACCCTTAGGAGAGAAGGGGGTCTACACCAGGAACCTAACCTAAATCGCTAAAGAGATGTAACAAGAAACACTAATAAAATCCTCGGGAATGAGGTCATGTAGGGTTTTCATCTAAACACGATCCAAGTGGGAGGAATTCTCCAAAAACTATCTAGATATGAAGAAGTAGTGTATGTGGGGTGGTGCATACCCCCTCCTCTCTAAGGGTTGTCCGACCTCTCGGTCTAGGATCTTCTCAAAACTAAATTGAAACAGTCATCGATTACCTGCTGGAACTCTAAGAAAACAATCCACGGGTCTCTATGAAACTTCCACCTGCGTGAACAAGCCCTAAGTGCAAGACTTTTTCCACGTGACCACGCCTTGTGACCACACGCTTATTCAAAAAGGCACGTCATGATTTCGCGTATCAACTATATGAGTCAATTGAATCTCCGTTCTTCAAAATTTCGAGTCCCAAAATTTCGACAAGGGCCTAGCGCATGCTAGCTCCTCCCTTATCCTTCACCCATATGACCCGTTACTATGACCTGGGGCCAATCCTTTCGAGAATGTCTAGATTTTGTGTATCGGGAACTCCAGATGCTATTCACCTCCATTCTCCTAATCCTTCGATACCCGAAATTACAAAATATTCAAATCAGATCAACGATCCACACTAGCTCTCCAGCCAACAGTTGTGATTATGTCACAATTTCACATTTCTCAAATCTTCACGACTCTTACCTCCAACTTTTCGATTTATGAATCAGTGAAACATTGATTTGTCACCATGTGTCCTCTTTCAATGGATGGTCCTAGTGATTTTGGGGTTTCACGTTTCGCGATTTCACGAATTTCACTCTGCTTCTTCCAAATCTTTTGGTTTCGCAAAATTCCGATGATTCCTCATGACTAACCATTGTGCTACTTCTCCAAGATATAACCGATTGAAAGATTTAGATTCTTCCTGAATGGATCTGGACCCTCGATCTTATGTGCTCTTCGAAATTATTTTCTGAAGGATTTCTCCCGCTCAATCCTCCGTACTTGTTCTTTCTTCGAACTTTAGTTTTCTGAACTTCACCTTTGAACGCTTCAACTCTTCAAAACTTAGAAAATTTTATAATTGTTTCCTCTCGAGAGTTAAAACCACTACTCCTCCTGAGCTTTTGGTAAATGAAGTTTAAATCCCATCCCTTGCACACACTTTCACTCTGTGTACATCTTCGCACTATCTCTCCTGAGCTTCTCGACCTTTCTTCGTCTCTAAAGGACTCGACCCTTCTACGTCTTCCTTAGAATAATTTTGGTGCTTCTCCTGGCACTCTTATGCGCTTAACCTCCTGAGATTATGAACTTGAAACAAGTTCTCTCTATGTGAACTCCTTGCACTTTGACTGGCCTTCAACTGGCTGTCTTCAACACTTCGTCCGAGTGTTGGCCTGGTGCACTCGTTGCACAGGTCTTACTCTAGAGTATTCAGTAACTCTGTAAGTGTCTTCTCCTCTGACACTTCTCTTTCTCTCTAAACTCAAAATAGCGTTCTTTTATGCACTCCTTTCACTCACTAAATTCCCACCTGACAGAGATTTACAGAGTTCTCAATGACTTTGTTTCTCTGTGCTTCTCTACACAACTTTTCCTCTAATTTATTTGGCAATCTTGAGGCTCCTCTCTTGAGTTTGTAACTCTTCTGGTGTGTCTTCCTGGCACGTCCTTCCTGAACTCAAACTTTAACACAAACTTGCTTCTATACGCACTCCTTGTAATCAATATGCACACTCTACATACAGAACTTCCCCGCTATCTCTTCTAATATTTAAGTTGAAAAAGACTTCTTCATACGCACTTCTTGAATAATCTTACGGAAGAGAAACAATTTAACTTGTTCAATTATTCATTCATTCACTATGAACATCATATATTCACATAATACATATTAACAGTCAAACAGTATCAACATTGTACAATTGAATCAATTTTCTCTGTTTTGTTCATTTCAAAGAAAAAAACATCATTACAGTCGCTATCTCCTACAGACACAAATTGAAAAAACTTGTCTAAGGACTCGGAGCTTCCTTTCTCTTCTTCCTCCTATCTAAAAATCTATTACATTATGTTCAAGCAGTTACCTACTCAATTAATGAAACCTAATGACTAATCAGGGCATTTATCCTACACCTGTAATACATTACAATCATGTAAAGGATTTACAATTTGTTTCGTCCTTTCAAACAGTGGCCCGACTTTACATACAATTAATAAATTAACGTGAAAATCCAAAAGATCTTCACACTGCTACCAAGCTGATTAAGGTCGGTTTGGTTCTTTCAAAGTGTTGAGGTGTTAATTTCACTTCCACATTCGCCTTTATTTTGATGTGATAGTGATGTTCCTGCATCATGGGGTTATAGGGTAGCCTAAAAATCCAACATTATAAGAATGCACACCTAAATGATAGGCTTTGATACCAATTGATGAAGTTATTTACCAAATATTATAAAAATGTTTGGAACTTCAAAGTAGAACTAAAAGAGACAGACTATATCAAAATTGATGTCTACCTTTATTCGTACGGCCAAAGGACTTTTATACTTCTATGGTGAGTTCACTTAAACTAACTATCTAACTGAAATATGAAAGAAACTAAATGTGTGTAGCTCGAAGGATGAAAGAAAATAGCAGCATATGTGCGCAACTCATACTCTAAACAAAAAACTAAATAAATTGCATGTGCACACAAATCAAAGGTTGAATGATGTAATTAACTATCTCTACATGTTGCTGGAAAACTAGAAGGTACCCTCGAGGGAGGTGCATTTCTGGCGAGGAATCCTTCTTTGGAGGTATACCCTAATGTTCCACACTAGAAAAATAAGACAATGATAAGATCAATCTCATCTTGTGGCCCTTGTTGAAAGAAATTGTCCATAGGATGACCATTAGGAGCTTTTCTCTTATTTGTTAGTTGAAATTCAATCGCACTCCCACTTAAGTTGGATGGATTCCTCAAGAATGGAAGACGATCATCATATCTATTTGAGATACTTGTTGTTTCCACTTTCCCCAAGCCAATAGAATCCTCTCTTTCCATACTATTTTGTTAGTTTAGAGTCATCTATTAACATGCTCTAATTTCACTCTCCTTAAGGCCCAATAAACCACCCTTAACTTAGTAGTTGGTGTCATCATGGTAGAATCTACATGTTCGAATATAATTTCCTTCCTTAACAAGCTTTGTCTCAAGATCTTGTTAACTTAATACATATCTCCACATCGGGTATTTGCTTCCTTGAGCTTTCTTTATTGTTGTAGCAAGAATATTTGTAGTAATGGAAGCTCCACTTATACCACAGAATAGAAACAACAATATATATGAGTTTGGATAAAGGGGCAATACCAACACAAATAATTTTTCCTTTCGTTTGACCTTGAGCAACATCCTTGATGATTGAGCCATGATTTCTATCACATGAATGACACAAACACTTGTGTGGGAGAAATGACAAACTCTGTATCTTATGATCCTTTCAAATCTCATAAAATCCCTTCAAAAATCGTATTTCTAATTAACACACGTTGTTGGAGCGATTTCTTGCTATCTAGAGTGATTGAAATGAGGGAAAACATTTTTATGTGTTTTAACTCCCCACTAGCCCCATCCCATTTTTGTGCCCAGTATATCCAACATGCAAAGGAATCATTACTAACCCATGTTGGACATGTGTCTTGTGACATAATGCCCTAACATATTCTATTTGTCATCATGTCAAATAGATGGACATGAGGCATACAGACCTAGCGTGTCAAATTACATAAGTGAAGAATAATTACGCCGATATGCGTCCCCCCTATCAGAATTGCAAGATTAATCATGCTTTTAATTACTAAATTTAATCTCATGGTCAGGAATTCAATATGCTGGCATATTCTTCGTCTTACATCCAAATCAATGAATAAGAATGCAAGAACTAACTCCCTTGCATTTATAAAATCATACGTTTATCATGTTTACTTTTTCACTTTTACTAAACATGATTAAAAAATTACTGTAACAATATATGATTGCCACGGGTTTTTGTAAAATTATTTATATGAGATAGGCCGCATATTACAGGTGCCACGTATGGAAGACAGGCACAGGCAGAGGCGCGGGCTGCTTCATATTCCTGAAGCGTTTTGGAGCCGTGGATTCAACCTCCCCTCAACGTTTTAACTTCCCACCTCCCCGGACGCTTATGGCCGCGTGGATTCAGCTTCTCCTCAGCGTTTCAACTTCCCACCTCCCCGGACGCTTATGGCCGCATGGATTCTCTCCGTGTTTTCAATTGATTGTGCAGAGCGTAGGTGATTTTAGGTTCAGGTTTTGATGTATACGCTTCTTTTTTCCTGTGATCGACGCAGGTGCATCTATGATGGGAAAATTGCGAACGAGTTATGATGTATAATTGATAGATTACTTTTTCAATTTCAGGTTAGGTGATCGATGCAGGTGCAGCTACGAGGGAAAAATCGCGAACCAGGACGATAGTTTACTTTTTATTCGTGCCTGAACGGCTTTCAAGGTCATTGAAGGGAGGGTTGAGGCCATGGTCACTGCTCGTGTTAATTATATGTGTAAACTCACCAGTAATGCCCTCGCTCTCATTAACAGATTTGCCCACATGGATGAGGATAATCAGATCCATGTCTGACACCAAAAACCTTCAAGGTATTTTTAATGTTTTTTCACTATATAATGTAATCTGCATATTATAGGTTCTTTCCTTCCGTCTCTCTGGGATTATGCTTGCATTTTATTTCAGCGCAATATATCCTTTCACAGTTTTCATTTTATTTGATTCGTTTAAAGTCCAATGTTGAATTCGAAAGGTGAATGCCTGTGGTAAAAAATCATGTAGTGGGTTGTATATGTGTGGTTAGATCTCTTCGCAAATATTCAGCGATGCATATACTGTTCAGAGTTACAGAGAATACTATGCAGTTTTATGTTTATGCATGTTCAATACAACCGACACGTGGGATATACCGTCATTTTGATTTCTATGCTTCCTTTTTAAAATGGTGCATCACAGGATATCTACGGGATATGGGTTCTTGAAGATATTCACAATTCGATTAAGATATGTTTCATAATAAATGTGTTCCCTTTTCCGATATGGGATGGATAAAATCTTCGCATACAGTGTGGAGGTTTTAAATGGATGGTTAAACTTTGAGATTCAGGTTGATTTGACTATATATTTCTCTAACATTTTTAATAAAATTAAAAATTATTAAAATTAAAATAAATTTGGTTGTGTTAGATGAAATAAATTAGATTTTGTTGGCATTAGCCTTCCAATGGTTG
>JASDQU010401981.1:9482-20271 GCA_032191745.1 Picea mariana | reverse complement strand
TAAAATTTATTTTATTATATATATACTTTAGTTTATTATATTATTTTTATGATTAGATGTGTCTTCTTATTTTAAGTGTAGTAATATCCATTTTCATGAATGAATTATTACATTACAATATAATTCTATAATTCTAATTATATATAATATTATTAAATTTATTAATATATAAATTTATTAAAAATAATTTTTATTATATATATACTTTAATTTATTATATTATTTTTATTATTAGATGTTTCTTTTTATTTTGACTATAAAATTATCCACTTTCATTAATGAATTATTATATTATAATATATTTCTAATTTTAAGTAGATAATTTTCTTTTGGAAAGTTTGAAAAATTATTTAACAACATTTAAGTCACATATTAGATCATTTATGTGATCTATTAAATAAAGTATGTCATGAATTACAATATGTAAAATTAATATATTAATATCAATTCCTTTAATTTAAATAAATTTAATATTTATCATTTAAAAGTAATATTATATTACTAATTTGTAGCACATTTAAATTATTTAGGCTTGAAAAGTAAAATATTATAAATTTTTAAATATATTAATATAAATATTTTTTAAAAATTTAAATTCTAGTTTGTATAATTTGTAGCATACTTAAATTATTTAGATCTGAAAAGTAAAAAAATTAAAATTTTTTAAATATATTAATATAAATATTTTTTTAAATTTAAATTCTATTTTATATATGTTAAAATTAAAAATCAATTAAAGTTAAAGTTAAATTAAAATTAAAGTTAAACCTAAACCTAGAAACTTTTATTAAACTAATAAGTATAAGTTAAAGAATCAGTTTAATTTAATTAATTGTGAAGAATGTTGTTTCAATAAAATGAATTGAATAAGAAAATTAATACATTTTATATATCTTACTATTTTTTATTATAATTTAATTTAATTTTATCATATTATTAACTTTTTCCATCACTTTTTAGCACATTACTATTTTAAATTAAATATTAACTTGCTTTATTAATAATTTAATGATAAACTTTAATTTCTTAGTATATACTATCATTTTTCACTTACCCTTTGAATATTATGATTTCATTCCATCATTTAATCTGTTCATTTGAGTTACTTAAACAGGTCCTTATCCTTCTCCTCAGGCTATTATTTATGTCATAACTTAATCATAATTATTTTTTTTTACTTATATCAATATCAACATCTCATCAACGGTATAGCAAGCTGAGGAAACCCGAAGAAAAATACAAATAAACATGTTTTTCATAATGTGGTATGTTATTACATGAAGTTAATAAATACCCAATATAGAAGTTAAAGGAATTATTTAATAAATAAACAAATTGAGTAAATTTTTTGTTGGAATGATAATTTAAATTAGAATGAAAACTTTGTTATAAACTTTTCTCCTCCCAATTTTGACCGATTTAAAAATGATTGAGTGAGTCAAAACTAACTTTCACTCATAAAAGATTCATCAACTTACCATCAAAGTTAAGGACAAGTGGTTAGTAGTTAATCCCGTGGAGGTTGTTCGGAGAATTCGGTGCGATCCACAAATTAGAATTTTGACCGTTTTGAAAATGATTTAGATTAAAATATTAGTAAATCATAATTAAACATACACCAAAAAAATATTTTTAAGGAAAAGTGGTTGTTGAATAATCTCGTGGAAAACGGTGCAACTCACGAGTTCGCGCTGAAAGGACTGAATCCTATCAGGATGATGATCATTTTAACTTTTGTTACAAATGAATGATTTTTATCCATCTTAAGTATAGATCTNTTTTTAAGATGAAAACTTTTTAAGATTTTTATCCATCTTAAGTATAGATCTATCACGTGTTACTAGATATCAAATTTTTTAAGATGAAAACTTTTTAAGAGTATAAAATTTAAAGAATTGTTTGTAGTAGGAATTTATACCAAAACTTAAAACAATTGTGTGTATTTTAAATGAATCCGTTTCTTTAAAATTTATGAAGTACATCATTTATAATGTAAAGTATAATATCAATAAATCCACTTCAAAAGTTTCATGAGGATTAATGAATAGTAACAAAGTGATGTTCAATTATGAAGGAGGTGAATAATAGTAAAATAATATAATATACATACTAAATAACATAGATTAGGTCGTGACAAATTTCAATTTGTGTTCTTCAATTTTTTTTTTACCCGCATCTACTAGTTTTCCCATCTTTTCATATCTACCATATGAGAAAGGAAGTAGCTTTTTAATCCAATTCAAATATTTCAATTGAAATATTATAGTAAAGGGCATACCATATTTCTATTGCTTTCCAATGTTAATAATTTCTTTCTCAAACCTCACATGTTCCTCATGATTTTATTCACCTTGTATTACATGTTTTTGTTTATAGTGTATGTATCAATTCATTCTATAAATCTTAATATTATAATGTTTTTAATGTGAAAAAATTAAGAAAGGAAACATACCCAAGAAAACACAATAGTGAACTTCAACTTATCACTAAGAATTTCTTTCACAATATTATCATATTTTCAAATGCTTTATACTATTTTATTTTGAAAGTTATTTTACTTGATAATTTGCAGTGTCTTGGTGTTGAGATCAATAAACCATATCAACTTTCTTAGTATTGTTTCTTCAATTAATGCATTGAATATTTTTTTGTTGTATTATGATTAAAATCAATGCACCATATTGTTTTGGGTTATATCATTGTTGAAATCAATGCAACTACTCAATTTCTTTAAATCGTTTTTCATTGTATCATCACTAAAATCAATACAACTATTTGATTGTACTCTAAATCATTTTTTAATATATCATCATTGAAATCAATTCACTATATTGCTTTAAATTATATCATTGTTAAAACCAATGCAACTACTTAATCAAACATCATTTTATAAATAAATTGTCAATGGTCAAATTTATTTCATCTCCATCAAATTATACCATTACTATTTAACATGGCTCTCACTTGTCATATTAACAAGCCTTAGAACATTTTTAGCCACTTCATGAGATTATACCTTGAAACTTCATATCAAGGCCTTTAAACTTAGGATAGAATTCATTATTTCAATTGGTTCAATAAATTGAGTTTTAGTTCCCCTCTTGCAACCCGGCAAAGGAAACTGGTTAATCGAAAAAATAGTTAAGAAGCAATTGAATTGACATATAGTAGATATGATATATTTCATAGGACCACCATTGAAATATGCAATTTCATTTCATCTCATGGATTTCAAAGGTTGTAGAGAGATATATTTGAACTTAGATAAAAAAAAATGGATATCTACTCTTTGCACTATATATAAGGTACAATATAAACACATAATTAATAGTTAATTACATTAGGCATGGGTTGCATGCCATCCAACATTCTTTTGTAATTCTTTCTTAGGGAATACTTTAATTTTTCATCAATGGGCTCACCACTATAGCCCTTTATCATATGTAGTAAAAAAAAAACATATTTAATAATCACATATATTAAGTTAGTATATTAGCATAATAAATGAAAGCATATTGATAAACTTACAAAGCACATTCTAATCATAAATATCTTTGCTTGACCCGAAGAATGTGTAGCAATTAATTTCTTTGTATCCATTCATGCCCATACATAACAAAACAAAAGATTAATTAAGTTTATCAGTGTCTCGAAAATGACCACAACAATATGTCTATCGTACTACAATATATCAATAAATAAAGATAACAAGTTAAAAACATATGTATAAAAATAAATCATTACAACCATATGAAAATCAATAAATACAAGGATATATTATTTATTATGTCTGTAGTTTTTTGTTGGCGTGTCTATAATATCCCTTAACATTCTTGGTGATTTTTGCATGTGTGTATAGATAAATGAGTGTTTAAAACATATGAATAAGCCTCCAGATAATAAATTACACAATAGCGTGAAAATAATATATTATGATATTTTTGCGGATTACAATGTCGTATGTAGCTAAATAAAATTTATCTTTCAGCTAGATCAGAGACAAAAGGATCTTAGCCGGAATATAATAAGAAAACTAAACAAATGATACCCGATAATAGAAGAAAGTTGTTGGATCAATGGATAAGCTATAGGATCTGCTGGAAGCCACAACAACTATTACAAGTATGGAAAGTTCGCCCTGGTGGATAAACTCCTCAGATTTTCCTGGAAAATGTCTTAAATAGTGCATCCTGAACTCATGCACACTCTCGGTAGATGACCAACTGAACATCGACCCTCTGACGATCTGTACAAATCCTGGATGGATCCCACTGAGGAAATGTGTCCAAACTGCTTCTGGAAATTTCACCCTATTGATTCCTCCGTTAGAATTGATTGATAAGGGTCTCAAACTGATCTCCCTAGGCTCCTCTAAAATGGGTCAAAAGGTATTCTCACTGACTGGGACAAGTCGACTCACTAAGTCTCCTCAGAAGTTTCACCCTCACCCTAAAGAAGTGCGCCCTTGCTGGTGCAACCTGTGTAAATGCTACTAAAGATCGATAGAAGATCTGTGTGATCTCCCTAGTGACAAGGGTGTGTCTCTCAACATTGAAATCAACCATTGGGTGTATTCCTCATGGAATCCACATAGCTCTCTCTCCTGAGATGTGCCTCTCTCATCATTGATAAGTCCAATTCTTCATAATTATGAATTAGGTCTCTTTACCCTTTCCTTATAGCTGCCCGAAACCCTAATTTGTTGTTGACCTATTTTTAGCTTATATGTGTTATTTTTAGCTGACTTTGATTTAAAATTTCTTTTAGTCACTTTTAGCTCAATGTCACTTTGAAATTATAACACCCTCGGCTAAAGTGACCTTTAGTAACCCTGTTTACCCTTGTATGGCCCTGGATATAGTCTAATGGGGTTGTTTAGACCATTAAGCCTCCTCTTTGGAAAGGGACATTACAATCTTCCCTTCCCAAAATTTCTTTTCCTCAAGAAATACCAATCCAGGGTGCTACAACACCTGCTCTCTCTCACAAGTAGAATCCTCTACTGGAAGCCCTCTCCATCTAATCATACATTCAAAGATGAACCTGCTCCTTATTTTCCTCTCTCAAAACTCCAATACCTCCTTTGCAACCAACTTCAATTATCCATGTTCATCCAATGGGGGAAGCTTGTCTGATGTGTTGATGAATTGTCCCACAAAAATCTTGAGGCAAGACACGTGGAATACATTATGAATCCTAATCCCCTCTAGAATCTCTATCCCATAAGCAACCTCGCCTACCCAACACATGATCTTGTAAGGTCCATAAAATCTAGGCTTGAGATTCTCGGCCCTACTCTTCTTCAAAGATGACTTTATGTAGGGTTGAAGTCTTAGGAAAACCAAGTCCCCAACCTCAAAGTTTCTCTCTATCATATGCCTATCTGCAGCCATCTTCTGTCGATTATGCATTGTCTGCAGGTTCTCTTTTAGTAACTTGAGAATCTCTTGACTCTCGGTGATCCAATCCTTGGCTTTGGGATATCTTCTCTCCCTGAAAACCAAGTCTATCAAAGTGGGAGCATCATAATTGTACACTTCTCGGAAGGGTGTCATGCCAATGGACATGTGGAAGGTGGTGTTGTATCAATCTTCCCCTAGATGTAGCCACTTGACCCATGTTCTTTGTTGTCCACTCACACAGTTTCTCAAATACCCCTCAACCCACTTGTTGACTATCTCGGTCTGTATAAGGGTGATAGCTAGTGTTGGGTGTCAACTTTATCCCCAGCAATATAAACATCTCCCTCCATAATGTACCAATAAACCGACTATCCCTATCACTGACGATGTTCCTCGGGCAACCCATGGATCTTGGAGACCTCCCTAAGGAATAACTTGGCCACCTAAAATACGTTGTAATCTATGAGTATGGCATAGAAATGAACAAACTTGGTAAATCTGTTGAATACCACATAGATGCAGTCCTTACCTTGAACCTTGGGTAGGCCTGTGAATCATGAACTACTGCTAGGATCTTGTTCTTGAGCCCTTAACCTGACACTACATAGACTCTGTTGTGGTATAATATGACATCGTCAATGACCCTATACCTGTCATCCTGAACCTGTCCATCCAAAACCTTGCAAGCAAACTTGTTCTTGGAATATTCCACTAACAAGTGGGATTTCCAATCTGTTGAAACCTCCATCAAAGAACATGTTGAAGGTCTCCTAGACAATGCATCGACCACAATTTTCTTCTTCCCCTTGACATACTCTATGTCGAAATCGAAGGCCTGCAACTTCTCCACCCATTTATATTGGTACTCACTAAGATCCTTCTACTCATGGAAATAGTTTACGATGTTGTGATCTGTTTTGACCACGAATTTGTTGCCCACCAAATATTGTCTGAATTTTGTCAAGGCATGCATGATTGCCAATATTTCCTTGTCATAAGTAGAGTACAACCTCTGAGGTTGAATGATATTCCTTCTCTCAAACACAATGGGGTGTTCTCCCTGCATCAAAACTATCTTGATACCCTCGCTAGACGCATCACACTCTAATACAAATGGTAAAGTGAATTTTGGTAATGCTAGCAGTAGACATGTGCCCATGACTTTCTTCATGTGATAAAAGTTTTCCCATGACTCATCAGTCTAAATGAAATCCCCATTTCTACTGAGATCTGTAAGTGGTGCTCCAAGATGAGAAAAAACCATGACAAACTTCATGTAATAGTTGCATAGCCCAAAGAATCTTGTCAACTCTGTCACTTTCCTGGGTGTTTTCCAATCCAGAATGGCCCTGATCTTCTCTTGGTGCACCTGTACCCCCTATTCATTGATAATGTGGCCCAAGTAAAGTAGTTTTGTCATACCAAACTCACACTTGGACTCTTTGGCGTATAGTGATTGTGTCTCCATGATACTCAGTACCTCATCCAAGTGACTTATATGCTCCTACCATGTATTGTTGTTGACCAAGATGTCGTCGAAGAAAACCAAGACTAATTTCCTCAACTGATCCCTGAATATGTGGTTCATGAAAGACTGAAATGTATCCAGTGCATTGGTTATCCTAAATG
Source organism: Picea mariana (assembly GCA_032191745.1). Lineage (NCBI taxonomy): Eukaryota > Viridiplantae > Streptophyta > Pinopsida > Pinales > Pinaceae > Picea > Picea mariana. Next base: position 13,240 of record JASDQU010401981.1, on the reverse strand, counting down.
GCATAACCAAGAACTCAAAATAACCAAAGTGGCATCTGAATGTTGTATTCTCTATCATGTCCTGCTCTTGGATGTTGATATGATTATATCTAGAGAGTAGATCAATCTTCGAGAAGAAAACTACCCCATGCAGTTCATCCATCAACTCATCGTTGTGAGGGATAGGATATCAGTTCTCTAGATTGCTAGTTAATAAATGGTAAATAAGAATTAAAATAAAGGTTAAGAAATAGTAAACTGAAAATGGAAATTGGTCTTTTTCTTAAAACTAGTAAAGGAATATTTAATTTAAATTCAATTGTTTATTTATAAATTTATTCAATTCTACAGTTCAATATAGAGTGGATAGTGTAATATAGATATTGGTAGTTCAAATGATTTATATTAAATTAAAAGAAAAATGAAAATAACATTTTGTCACTTATTTTGTAGAAGGATGAAATGGACTTAGTCTAAATTTTTTACATTTTTATCCTTTATGGGACACTTCTTAGGATATTGTGTTGATTTATGCATTCAAAAACTAGATATAAACAATGTAAACTTGTGATTTCATATCCACTGATACTTTGTCAAAATTCAACTTGAAAAGTCAAAAACTTAAAACACAAAGTTTACATGTATTTTAATAATTGTATGCATGGATTTGTATAATTTAAATTGTTTTTACATTAATTTTACAGAGTTTATGTTCTTTCCATATTAAATAGATAACATTGTGATTATTTTTACTTTAAATATATAATTAATCTTTTATTTATTTTATACATTAAAATAAAAAAAGTGATTTTTAATTATAAACTAATTACTTTATTGATTTTTTATTCCTTTATTTATGAAAGGAAAAAAGTAATATTAAATCATAACCTATCTTGTAGAATTATTTTAAAAGTTTTAAGTTTTTATTCTTTTTTTTTAGGTTTTGAGGATATTGGACATTGATTGTACTTACATTCAAAAATAAGATTTAAGCAATGTAAAATTGTGATTTCACTAATAATTGACTAATTATAATAATTACTTTACAACTATTATTCTTATTTTATTAAAGTATAAACTATACAACTATTACCCTTATTGAAGTATAAACTATGATTGAACTTCACTTATTGCTTTAAAAAATATTGAATTAACCAATTTATTGAAATAAGATAACAATGATAAAGATAGTTGTGATGAGAATAAACCAAACCTGAATAAACCAAACCTAACAGTGGGATGACAAATTTACTACTTAAACTATTTTTTTTTTAATAAAGAAAAAAAACTTATATTAATAAATATAATATTTTTCTACCAGATTTACATATAAATCTGCCTTTGAAACAGTCTATCCGACTTTTAAAAAAAAGCTGTTCACTGTTTAACTTTCACAATTATACATTAAGCGAAAAAAAAACAGTTTACTGCTTAATAAATTTAGCATAAATATAACTACCACCTTTCCTCAAAAATAAAGTTCCAAATCAGAAATGCATGCAACATGACAGTACTGGACAACCCAATTTATTTAAATAACAAGGTTTGAGCTTTAAATATTGCTGACAATATTGGACTTTAATGATTGCGAACAATATCGGACTGCCCAATTTACTGAAATAGTAATGGTTGATCTTCTAAGTAACGCTGAAATCACAATGGTTGAGCTTCAAGTATAGCTGATGTCAAGTTTGGCGAAGTCTGCGAGGTGTCGTTTCCCTTTGAGTTGTCTTGAGAGGTGATACCGAATGTAATCTTTCTGAATGAACTTCCTGTACAGGCATGGGTTGTCTTCATCCACCAGCTTTGCCGCTGGAGCCACCTCTGCATCCACACTAGCACTGTAGAAATTAGCAATAGAAAGTCTCGCTCTCTCTTGGTTTGTTACTGCCCGATGCTCTACACTTTTGTATTTCCCATTTGTCATCACCTGAGTAAAGAAGAATGGACAGTTAGTGAATAACAGTACACATTATAACAGTCACTAAATTTCATAAATTTCAATAAAAAATTATTCATTGAAATAATAGAAGAATGTGTTAAACTTACTGCATGTTTTAATTGGTATTCAATATGTTTGAATATATAATTATCTAATATCTTTTTTAATGTATTGAGAAGTAGAGTTAATCTCTAAGTGAGTTGTGTGATCCTATTCTTAGGAGATTGTTAGAAAGTTGGATTTGTGAGATCCTAATTTGGTGTGTGGTTGAGATATTCTCTCAACCTCTCCATTTATCTTTAGAATAAGTTAGATCTGATAACAACTTGTGCACTCTATATAATAGAGTCCAATGTATTGCATATAACTCTACTCTCTAGTGAGGAAGTTACACCCAGACCTGCTGTAATACCATATTAAAATCAAAGAATAAGTAAAACACACTCCTCTATTGAATGGGAGAGTAGAGTTATATGCACAAATATTCAATTACTTGTTAAATATCAATACATTGTACTCTATTATATAGAGTGCATAGGTTGTTATCAGATCTAACTTATTCTAAAGATAAATGGAAAGATTGAGAGAATATCTCAACCACATACCAAACTAGGATCTTATAAATCCGACTCTCTAACAACCTACTAAGAATAAGATCACACAACTCACTTAGAAAATAGTTGTACAACCTGAGTGGGCCTAATGGTTAATAACATGTGTTTCAAAAAGTCAAGTTCAAATCCAGAGGGGGGTAGGGTATGTATACCTTTGTAGACTTTACCAATCAAATCGCTAACAATTGAAAAACAGCCCCCACCCATAAAAAACTTGGAAATAATGGAGATGTTAGCTAGTTGTTAGCACCAGTAATAAGCGCGGGTTGTAAGCGCCAGTTATAAGAGTCAGTTCTTAGTTAAGAGTCAGTTGTCTAGTTGTCTTTTGGTTTGCATGTAGCCGACTCATGAGAGTCTTTTCCTATATAAGGATGTAATCCGTCTTCATTTAATACTGTGAAGTGAGCGTAGCCTCACCGTGTTTGTTTGCCTCGTATATTTTATCTTGGTATCAGAGCCATCGGAGTAAGGTGCGAAAATTGGAGAGGTTCGCAGGTCTCTCCTCTTGTAAGGTGCGGGGGAATACTACTCAGCCTTTTACGCGTCGAGAGACAGAAAAATTCCCACAGGCGAACCACTCGAGAGGTGCGAACAGCTCGCTGCCGGAGCATTCGTGGGGTGCAGACTTCTCGCAGGCCACTAAGTCGTGAACTGCGAACTCCAATAAATCATGAGGAACGGTGCTTTTCAACTCATGCGGTGTAAACCCATCGTTTGTTAAATCGGTGAGCATGGTAAGGCAAATCCATGCGTGAGAAAATCCAATTGAGAGTCGAGCATGCAGCGTAAGAGTTGAGCATGGATTGATTTTGAAAAGTTTTGAAGAGCGTGGAGTTTTGCATGCGGTGCATGTGTGAGGTTTGTTTTTGAGTGGATATATGATTAAAAATTAAGGCAGTAATATATCATATATATATATATATATATATAAGTTTTTATATATATAAAAGTTTTTATATGAGTGGAGTTTTTATATATAAAAGTTTTTATATATAAGCTTTAATTTTATATGTAAATCTTTGAATGAGAGTGCAACATTGCGTTGTTTTATTAAGAGGATACTTTTTAAAACCTAAGGTGAACTTTTAAAAAGTTTTTTTAAGGAGGGAGTTATAAGTTTTTTTAAAAAAGTGGATATTAATATGCATGCATGATATAAGCTGAGAACATATATAGATTGAGTCGGATCGGTGGTATCCGAAGGCAGAGCGACAAAACGTTGC
>JASDQU010401976.1:0-10789 GCA_032191745.1 Picea mariana | reverse complement strand
TAGAAATGCCCCAGGATATTTAGGCAGATTGTAACATAGCTTGCCGGAAATGCCCTCTTTCGACAACGATACCTTTGGAGTCATTTGAGCTCTTTATAGTAGATGCGAAGGTGGGCTTTGTTAGCACAGAAAGTCACACTTTGACTGTTAAAGTGTAAGCTCAACACTCATCAGAATGTAAAAGATAATTTTTGTTTTGAACAGGAGGATCAGCAAGATGGATTAAGAAAGAGAGAGGGCTGGAAATTGTAGATCAGTAGGCTACACCAATGGGCAATGGAGTCACAAACATCCTACTCATCGAAGGTACAAAAGTTGCTCAACAGAAAACAAGATTATATGTTGATAAGTGGAATAATGAAGAAGGAAAACATAAGGTATAATGTTCACTAAACAAACATCTTCTCAATTTAATGAATCAACAAATACTTGAATATAAACAATGACTGATGGGAAAAATACAGCAGATCCTCTGCTGCTTAGGGATCCATAAATCATTGGCAGCCTTTGATCCTCAAATCTGCAATATATTCAAATAAAAAGAAATATAAACAGAAAAGTTACAATCTGAAATCAAAACTCTCATGAGTATCCAATACTAGTATTTCTTACAATCATAAAATGCCCACAGGCTTACAAATGAACACACACAGGAAAACTGTCTGCTCCTACTCTTTGTAGCCTCTCTTGGCTCATAAATCCCCTTTCTCCAAGAGATCTCTCCTTCCTTAAATATAAAATAGCATCCAAATAACTTTAGGTGGTCGAATCCCATCTCCTCCATTGGATTCTAAGCCTTGAAGATAGGTGGCAACAATCAAAGAGACAAAAATCCAACAAACTGCTAATTTTCAGGAATTTGTTGGAAGTCATTAATAAATTGTTTCCACATCATTGCATGAGGCCTTTGATGGAGATAAATCCAAGGTGTAGGTGTCCCTTGGCATCTAACTGATCCTTGAGAAGCCATTTGAATCCTCCTTGACAGGTAGCAACCTCCCAACAAGGCGAATATCAAAACTGTGACCGCTACAGGAAATTCGGTATCGTCGTTTTAAAACAGTTGGTAGTGCCACTTATAAGTCTAATATCTCTCAAACCATAACACATTTTGAAAAACTGAGAGAGTTTTTTGTTATTTGGAATGTAATGACAAAAACCTCCTCCAGTTTTCAAAAATACCTTCTCAATTGTTCACAATCGAAGTTTTAAGTTAGCCACTCAAAACTAGCATAAGCATCCTTGCAAAATAATATGCACAATTTGGTCTCTGCCAAAATTTCGATAGCGCCCGCCTATGTGTCTGCATGCAATTTGGTAGCGTAAATCCTGTGAAAACTCTGCAAATTCCTTAGCACCATCCATCAAAATAATTCAGATAAAAAAGGAGAACGATTACTTATAACTGTAGCAACCATCGAGAACTGTAAACACTTCCCATGGGTGCTTTTGATGCTTGGAACCTTGTGAGAGTGTTGTCAATGCTTGTTCTTGACACTTGGCACCTTAAATTTGAATGTTGGTCTCTCTCTTGGCGCTTTGTGTATAACTTGATCGATATGTTGGCATTGGCATGTGTCTTTGGCTAGTGTTGTCTTGAGATGTCGATTAATTCTTGAAATTGGAGATTGGGCATAACCCAATATAACTTTAATTTTCCCCAAAATAAATAAAATATCCCATAACAATTATATTCATTTGTCAAAATGAATAATGAAGGACTTATGCAAAGCTGAGGCATAACCAATCTTGTGCTAACATAGGCTCCATGGGGGATAGAGTCCTCCCTGTGAGGCTCTAATAACTCTTGTAGTTTCGGTGCCTTATCCTAAGGCTTCTCCCAACCTTTAACCTCTGCAATCTGCTTTGATCTATGACCTTCAACTGAAACTAAATGCAAATGAAAATTGGAACTGACAAAAATGATGAAAATGACGCTTGTCCAGCAAGCTTATTGCACACACCTACTCTAATTATTTGGAAAATGAAGTATTCAAGTTACATGAAACAACCAATGAAGCCATTTCATCATTTTTTCAATTGTTTGAAGCTTTGAAATGTGTTTCCTTAAGCACCAGAGATAATTCCTACTTAAAGGCGCATTAAAAAAACATTTGGAAATACACTTTCCATTGAAGAAATCAATGAGCCTAGGCCCACTTTCTTCTTGCAGACAAGCTGCAAATGGATCCTGAAAAACATCATCAGTACTTGCCCCTGCAACATTGCTTTGTGTAAAAAGGAAAAGTATTTCATTAGGTCCTTCCTCCACTGTGTTTGGTTGTTGCATGGCTTGTTTATTTTCTGATTCATCCTCAATGTATATGGCCTTGGTCCACTCCTGGTCATGAGGTGTATTAGGAAAAAGCCTTAGTGATTCTTGTCTTTCTTTAATTTCAACCTCTCTCATCTGATCACATGGTATTTGATCTTGTTTTCTTGATGAAACTAATGTTGTTTCTTCAAGAGGAATAGGGGGTTTATAGGGAATTTCATCACAATTAGAAGTGTTTGAGAAACTACATTCTTCTGTCTTATCTTCTGATTGTGATGGATATTCATCATAGATTGGCTTATGTTCCCAATTTCTCAGTTTTTCACCTTCTAAACTTAGATTGTCATCTTTTTCTTCTTTTTCAACAACAAAAATATGACATGAGGGTTGAAACAAGCTATTGTTTCTTTGATGTGAAGGGTACTTCTCTGATATAAGGTCTTCAACAAACTATTCATGGAAATCATCTTCATAATCATCATACAAAGGTGAATCAATGACCATTTGACTATTAATGGATGAGGGGATTACTACAATAGTTGGGACAACTGGTTGTTCAAGGAAAACATCCTCATAGTCATCAAAACTTGGCAAATCATAGTACATTGGTTCATTAACAATAGGAGGGATTACAAAAACAACTAGTAAGTTATGAATTCGGTCATGACAAGCTGCAACACTATTCTCATGATGAAATAACTCTGAATCTAAGATGACCTCTTGACTTAAAGAATCAAGAAAAGGAGGAGATAGGGAAATGATGGATTTTTCATATTGGTATTTCTCTTGGGGACCTAGATTTTGACATGAATGATGCATTTGTTCTTCAAATTTAGGAAAAGAATTATGAAACTCGTCATCTAAGTCCTCCTCTCTGCAATCATCCCCTTCATCATCACTACTAGAGGAATCACTTGTTGAATCCTGAATATATGATGCATACCCCTCACAACAATTCTCAAAAAGTCTTTCAATTGGATAAATTATCTTGCAATGAGAATAAAAAACATCATGATGAAAGTCCTTCAAAGAAGAAATACTAGAAGCAGGGAGTGTTCTATACCATTTCCTCGCATAGTCTTCCAATGAATACATGAACATTTTCATCAATATATATTCATGATGGATGTCAAGCTGTTGTAGCAGAGCATGAAATTCATGAACATGCTCAAAAGGGTTGTCATCCTCACCTTAATAAAATCTGGGCAACAATCTTTCCATTCATCAATTCGAGGCACATGATGTGGATAACCATCTATGGCTGAGAAATTGAGTGGGAAAAACCTCCTAGCCAGGATAGCCTTCATAACCATTTAATTTGTCTCATCCCCAATGGAGTCACTAACAGATTTTGAACAATGGAGTCACCATGGTGAATGTGCAGTCTTGAAGGTGTCCAACTCCAGTCACCATCTAAAGCTGGAGTTGTGCAGATTCATTCTTCCCAGAGAGATTTTCAATCTGCTCAAATCAGTCCCCAGGAACGATGCCAAAAATGTTAGCACTGAAAGTCACACTTTGACTGCTAAAGTGTAATCTCAACACCCATTAGAATGTAAAAGATACTTTTGGTTTTGAATAGGTGGATCATCAATATGGATAAAGAAAGAGAGAGGGTTGCAAACTGTAGATCAGTATGCTACACCAATGGGCAATAGATTCACAAACATCCTACTCATCGAAGGCACAAAAGTTGCTCAACAGAAAACAAGATTATATGTTGATAAGTGGAAGAATGAATTTTCACTAAACAAAGATCCTCTCAATTTAATGAATCAACAAATACTTGAATACAAACAATCACTAATGGGAAAAATACAACAGATCCTCTGCTGCTTAGGAATCCATAAATCATTGACAACCTTTGATCCTCAAATATGCAATAAATTCAAATAAGAAGAAATATAAAAGAAGAGTTACAATACGAAATCATATCTCTCATGAATCTCCAATAGAAGTAATGCATACAATCATAAAATGCCCACAGGCTTACAAATGAACACACACAGGAAAACTACATGTTCCTACTCTTTGTATCCTCTCTTGGCTCATGAATCCCCTTTCTCCAAGAGATATCTGATTCCTTAAATATAAAATAGCATCCAAATAACCTTAGGATTTTGAATCCCATCTCCTCCATTGGAATCTAAGCCTTGGAGATAGGTGGCAACAATCAAAGAGACAAAAATCCAAAATACTGCTAATTTTCAGAAATTTTTTGGAAGTCATTAATAAATTGTTTCCACCTCATTGCATGAGGCCTTTAATGGAGATAAATCCTAGGTGCAGGTGTCCCTTGACATTTAACTGATCCTTGATCATCCATTCGAATCCTCCTTGATAGGTGGCAACCTCCCAACGAGGTGAATATCAAAACTGTGACCGCTACAGGAAATTCGGTAGCGTCGTTGTAAAACAACTGGTAGTGCCACTTCTAAGTCTAATATCTCTAAAACCATAACACATTTTGAAAAACTGACAGTTTTTTTTGTTATTTTTAATGTGATGAACAAAAACCTCCTCCAGTTTTCAAAACTACATTCTCAATTGTTCACAATCCAAGTTTTAAGTTATTCACTCAAAACTGGTAGAAGCGTCCTTGCAAAATAATTCTACACAATTTGGTCTCTGCCAAAATTTCGGTAGCGCCTGCCTGTGTGTGTGCGTGCAATTTGGTAGCATAAATCCTGTTAAAAATCTGCAAATTCCCTAGCACCATCCATCAAAATAATTGAAATAAAAAGGGAGAACGATTACTTATAGCTGTAGCAACCATCGAGAACTGTAAACACTTCTCGTGGATGCTTTTGATGCTTGGAACCTTGTGAGAGTGTTGTCAATGCTTGTTCTTGACACTTGGTACCTTAAATTTGAATGTTGGTCTCTCTCTTGGCGCTTTGTGTATAACCTAATCGATATGCTGGCATTGGCGTGTGTCTTTGGTTAGTGTTGTCTTGAGATGTTGATTAATGCTTGAACTTGGAGATTAGGCATAACCCAATATAATTTTAATTTTCCCCAAAATAAATAAAATATCCCATAACAATTATATTCATTTTCCAAAATGAATAATGAAGGACTTATGCAAAGATAAGGCATAAACCAATCTTGTGCTAATAGGCTCCATTATATTGTACAAATATTACAACTTTATCATTCTGAGTCTGGTTGTTTTACATCATTACAATTATATTTGTGATATTAGTGGATCTTGAAAGATTTATATCAATCCCTTCCATTCATAAGAATAGGGCACGCATGTGAATGGAACATAAAGTGTTACATGACAGAAATTTACCCCAAAAAAATTTCATTTGAAACCATAAAACCTGTTTGTGAAAGTCATTGCCTAGCTCTGAGAATAACACAAAAGTTATTTCGGGGGACATGAATGTTGAAAACTTTTTAATCTAATATCAGTTTTTTATCTTACCCTAATGGTCATATCATTAGAAGAAAGTTGTGGTATATGTAATATATATACATTATATTATTTTCTTGGCTATATTCTTAATAGTTGTATCACAGTCCTATATTTTTTAGGTCCTCGTAGATCATGGTAGTTTTTCCATGGAGTTGAGTTGCATTGGAGGTTGTGTGCTTGAGCATTCTGAAAGGAAGAGAGATGACAATGTTTGTTCTGCAAGGAGGATCGAACGTCAAGGAAGATTCAAAATTATGTCTGTTGAATGCCCTCATTTAATGACACGGACCTGATTTTCCCACATGGAAGATACATGTGAAATGAGATATGGCATGAGAAGACCAAATATTGTTTTTTGTTCATATTGGAGGAGAGATTGTGCCTTGCTTGTTCATATTTGAAGAAAGATTGTGCATTGTTGGAGCGCAAGGGATGAGAAGGAACGTCAAAGCGAGACTAATGGCAGCTTGCTTTTACCAAATATTGTTGTTTGTTCATATTGAAACAGAGATTGTGTTAGACAACTGAGAGGGGGGGGGGGTGAATCAGTTGTTTCAGTGCTTAAACAATTATGCCCATTTTAAACTCATTACAGAACACTCAATGATGATCACAATAATTCAAGGAAGTAAGCAATCGAGTATTCAACATCAATCACACACATGGAGTATATAGAAACAGATATTCCTGAGGAAACCCATAAAGGGAGAAAACCTCTTCTTCTTCAAATGATAGGTAGTATTTTTATGTTATGTACATCATCTATCTTTGAGAACCAACTCAATGTGAGGCTACCACCTCTGTTTTACAAGCTGCAACTTGATGAGAGCACTAAATCTTTGGTTTCTCTAGCACCCACTAGAAGGAAGCACCAACTCCCTGAGTGTTCCAGCACCAACTTCCAGTCACACATGCACCAACCTATACAACAGAGAACAATACTTCTCCCTTGCACCAACCTACCACCCTCGTTTTTCTAGCTGCAACTAGATGGAAGCTACAACTCCCTATGTTCAAGCACCCACTTGAAACTTTGAGGACAACAGTCCTCCCTAGCACCACCCTACCACCTTGAGATATAAATCTTTTCTTTCTGAAATTTATTACAGTGATACAGTATTTATCAATGGCTTACCAGTCTCATCATTGTTCAGCTACACTGCTCTGCTCTACCTGCATCAGTGTTTTCCTGCTCGCATCTTCTTGCGCTTAAGTTCTCGTACAGTCTGTTGTTTTCACCATTTATGCTCTGTCCATCTTATGTTCTTCATCTCTGCATCTTTCACGCTATGTTCCTATTGTATTATTGATCACACACAGTTCGACTTGTTTTACCCAGAAACAACAACCTACCTCTGTCACATCATTTTTCCTTTATTCCTTCTCTCAGCATCTGTTACACTCCAATTCTCCAATGCCCGAGTCAGGAATCTCAAACCGCTGAAGAACAATGATTCCAATGCCCCAGAACAATGATTCTGGTGCCCCAAAACAATGATTCAGTTAGTGTAACTGAATTGTAATGATCAAGAAACCATGAAGTGAAACAACAACCCTTTGATCAGATTGTCTACTTAATCTGCGTCGTTGGATTATACACACAGAGGCTTTTTGATCCACAGGTCCTCATGAACTTTACATGCGGGAACTAGCACCTGGTGCAGCGTTCCTCTCGACATGACCACTGGCTGTGAACTTGGGAAATGGTTTCTCGTGACCACGTGATTGCGAGCACGAGCTCTTTTCTTGTTATCCCCCTATCACATGTGGCCTTGGGCTATGTCCTTGCGTAAGATAATATTGTGGGCGCATCCAAGAGTGGTTTGGGATCAACCACTTTTCTCCCCATAATCCACCTCCTGCTACCATGTACCCTTTCTCCAAAATCGTGGTTTCAATTGCGACCCGCCCTTAAATTTTTAAAGTTTGTGCACCTTCAATCCCCACAATGCGATGGGACCTTCGATCTCACAATCTTGACGATGCTCCTGAACAAATGGTTCAGATTTGTTCTTTCACGATCCGTGGATCAGATCCAACCTTCCTAAATAAACGACTATGATTTATTTTGTGATTTAGGCTTTGGGATTTTCAAATCTCAAAACCTTCTTTCTTTCATACGCCAATATCTTGGAGTCGATGATCCATGGACACCTGTCCTTCTCAATCGATGGCTCTGCCTCTACTTCGGTAATTTGACCTTTCAACTAGATCAACGATTCTGCATCCCCTTTCTCGATCAACGGTCGAGATCTCCTTCGGGACTCTGGACTTCTGAAATCTCAAACTTACGCTCTGGATCAGATAACCTAGATGCACTTTGGACAATCCAACACTTGAGATATTCTTTAGACGATCTGACGACTGATATCTACTTTGGATGATCCGATGGTCAAGAATGTATTTCGGCTCTTCGGCTCTCCGCGCTTCGGGGATTTCTAATCTCAAACTGAATTCTTGAAATGAAATTTTTTCGGAGCGTAACCTCCTCACATATTTAGACCCGAAACAAATGATGTTTGTTGGATCAAGATATTAGATCAACGACTTGATCTGTCTGCGATGAAACTTTTCTTTGGATTAAATCCAACGACTCTCCATCTTTGTTTATCCTATCCTTCCATTTAATTTGATCCGACAACTGATGAAAATTCGGGTGATAGAGATCTCATATCTCAGTCATTTCTTATCCTATACTTCCACTTAAGGTGATCTAACGGTCATCGCATTTTCTCCAGATCCGATGATCCTTATTCATTTTTGATTTTCGGGCTTTGGGTAATTCGACTTTCAAGTTGCCAATTCTTCTGAAGTGAGATTCTTCGAACAGTAACCCCCTCACAACTTTTGAACTGAACCAAATGTTGTTCGTCGATCATGTTCTTAGATTGATGGCTCGATCTATATTCAGTGCTTCTCTTCTAGCTTATCATGTCCTTCCACTTAAAAGTAATCCAACGGTCGTGAAGACACTCGAAGAAGATCAACGATCAAGGAAGGTTGTGGAACCACAACTTGCGAGTGATTTAACTCGTCACCAAAACTCTACAATTTGATGTTGTGGGCTGTTGGTGATTCAACCACATTCATCGATCTTCAAGGCTATACGATCTGATGGTCCTGACTAATTGCGAGACTGGAAATAGCACGATATTTAATTCTCCTTTCGATCTTCGCAATCTATCCCTATCATTGATCTGGAGATTGCGCATCTGATGGTCACGAATTAATCTGAATTAATCTGATCGTTTGTTAGATCAACCAAAATCGTCGATATTTGGGTTTATGAGATCTGACGATCTTTCTCTCTCCGCAATTCATCCTTGTCATTGATCTGGCTTGCAGAGCCGACAGTCATGATCCTCCTACGATCAACATAGTCAATTTCTTGATCGGATGACTACTAAGGCTTCTCACCCTAAGCTTACTCTTTTCCTTCCAAGCTTCTGCATATTGTTTGCTTCTCCTCCTGAGCTTATGCTTTTCCTGTTCCCCATCGTCTTTGATGTTGTTGTCATCAATGACAAGCACACTCTTCCTGTAAAAACATGCCAACAATCTCTCCCTTTGGCATTGATGGAAACCCTGAAAGGCTTCACTATTCTGCGTAGACCTCCAACTGTAGCATCCAGACCACACATTTTCTCTCCCTTTGAATTCAATGTCAAAGAAAACATGCTCCCCTTGAGTTGTTGCAGTACTTTTCGGAGGTCTCAGATATTCAACCAACACATACTCCCCCTGACAGGATGGACTCTCTTAAGTGAGAGAAGGGATGACACCTAGCTTCTGACAAAGATATTGAAATGGTTTCTTGGTTACGGGTTTAGTAAATATGTCTGCAATTTGTTTTGTGGAATAAATACAATTGAGTTGAACAACTTTGTTTGTAACCTGCTCTTTGAGAAAATGATACTTTATTGGTCTATGCTTTGTATTTGAATGGAGAACATGATTCTTTGAGACACTAATGGAACTGGTTTTATCACAGTGAAGTGGAATGGGATCAATATAAGTTACCTTCAAATCTACAAGAGTTTGTATCATTCATAAGATCTGAGTGCAGCAAGTAGCAGCAGCAATGTACTCTACCTATGTAGTTGATAATGAAATAGATATCTTCTTCTTACTAAGCCATGCTACTAATGAATCACCTAAGAACAATGCACCTCCACTGGTGCTCTTTCTCTCATCCAAACAATTTGTCGAATCAACATCTGAATATGCAGTTAAATGAAAATTTTGATTTTTAGGATACCAGAGACCATAAGTCATTGTACCATTCAAATATTTGAATATGCTTTTGACAACTGCTAAATAACTTTGTTTAGGAGAAGATTGAAAACGACCTACCATTCCAACAGCTTGTATTATATCAGGAGGAGATGCTGTGATGTACAGAAGACTGCCTATCATTGATCGATTTGTTCTTTGATCAACATCAGGTGAAATATCATCTTTACTGAGCTTGCAAACAACCACCATAGGTGTGCTCATAGGTGTAGAATCTTCCATCTGAAACCTCTTTAACATCTCTTTCAAATAATTTTCTTGAGAGATAAATATCCCTGCAGAACTCTGATTGATTCGTAAACCAAGAAAATATGTCAGTGCTCCTATCATGGACATCTCAAACTTAGTCTACATTGAATTAGAAAACCATTGAACTGAAGGGTCATTAGTGCATCCAAACATAATGTCATCTACATAAACCAAAACAACTAATAAATCATCACCTTCGGACTTAATGTATAGATTATTGTCAACAGTACATTTCTTGAACCCTTTGTCCTGTAGAAATTTGTCCAGTCTATAATACCAGGCTCTTGGTGTCTGTTTCAATCCATATAATGCCTTTTTAAACTTACAGAGATAGTCAGGATTATCTGTCAGTGAAAACTCTTCAGGTTGCTCCACATATACATCTTCTTCTAGATATCCATTAAGAAATGTTGACTTAACATCCATCTAATATACTTTAAAGTTGTTATGACATGCATAGGCAAGAAACATTCTGATGGATTCCAATCTTGCCACTAGTGCAAAGGTTTCATCAAAATCTTGTCCTTCAACTTGTGCATAGCCCTTAC
>JASDQU010401969.1:0-10790 GCA_032191745.1 Picea mariana | reverse complement strand
CTTTGGATTTGAACTTGTGACCTCTTAGGAGGAAACACATGTTCTTAACCATTAGGCCCACTCAAAAGAAACCTTGGTGCTTGAGAGTTCTAGAATCAGGCCAATCTTGCATATTGCATGTCCACTTTTGCCCCTTTAAAATGGTATTCCAAATATTCCAATTTCTATTGGAGCATTGTCCAAAACTACACTACGGTGACTTTGCAAATTTTCACCTCAGAATTACAAAACTATTTGCAAATGCTATAGGTGTTTTTTCATGTCGACATCATACACCAATATATCATTAAACAAAACAAGGAAAAACATGCACAAATAAAGAGCAAACCGGTTCACAAATTGATGTATATATATATATATATAAATCAAATTTTGCTTATTTTATATAATTTTTAGTAGACTGGTTCACAAGCTGGTTCCAGTCCAGTTGGGCCTCAACCGGTTCCAGTTCTGTTTTCTTGTATAATATCTTGTGGTTGTAGTCATCGGTTTTTTTGTTAGAGTTATTTCGAGACAACATTGTTTAATGCAGGATATCTTGGTACTAGCTACTTTTCACTATAGTCAATTATGTGCTTCATACTCACAACCTTTAATTAGAGCTGTGATATGGTGCAGTTATGATGATCATGAGGAAGCGCTATGGTTACACTGTTTTCGATATTCTGGACCCCACTGGGTCTATGAGTGTCCTCTTCCCAAGTGGGCTTTTATTTGATAAATTGGACCATTTTTGTGTGTCCTCAGTTTCTTACCATGGATTGTTTCAGCTATTTTATTCTCATTGCTTGCAGCTTTGTGGTCATTGTATGCAAGAATATGTGCTTGTTGGTAACTGATTCATATCTATAGATCGTTCTGAATCTATATTTTTGTTTAAACATGATTTGTAAAAATTGCCAAGAGTAGATGAATTATGGATGGCAAGGTACTTATTGAAAGTGAATTAAGGTTGTTTCATGTTTCTGGAAATTGAATGTTTTTGCGGATAATACTGAATGTCTCTTTATGTAAGAGACAGTCATTTGTTCCACGATTAAAGAATTCTTGTGGATGCATGAGTGTTCCCTGAAATCAGGTCAAACAAAAATTATATCCCATGTCAATAGCTTCATAAAACACCTTGTGTGAAGGATACATGTTAAGCAAAGTTATTGTTTATCTAGAAGATTATTTAATTTAAAATGCTGCTTATTTATTTGTTAAAATAGAGAAACGGTTGTTCTGCATTTTGTAGTTTATTCATGCCACAATAACATGTTTACAAGTGTAGTTACGTTTCGCAATCCCTAAATGGTGTACAGGTAACTTACGCTAGTACCAATTTACACTTATACTCTGGATCTTGGCCTGTGATGCCATGATTTTCTTTAGTGAGGTTTTTTGGACTTACGATGAACATCATATATTAACCTTATATGTTAGGATCGTAGGCATCATAATATTGACAAAGAAAACATAGCAGTAAAGGTTCTGCAATGCAACTTTCAGAGTTTCATGAAGTTGGAAAGATACTAATTTCCATAGCAGTTTATGCTAGCTTGAAGTGAACCAGGGAATGATGTACTTCAGTTAGTAGATAGGTTATTAAAGGAGAATATAATTGATTGAGCCATGGAAAACACAGCTGATATTTGCAAGATGACATATTAAGACTGAGGGCACTACAGATAGTAATAGTTGCATGAATAGAAATTGTGACAACCGTGTACAAGAGTCAGGTCCCTTGGTACTGACCTGAATCCCTTGCTCACTAATCACCCATCTAAGATTTTCTTTCATTGAAACTGTATAGAGAAGACTTACCAGAATCAATATTTAATACAACTCTTTGTTAGATTTTCAGTAGTTTCGTTAACATTAGATTTACCATAGGATTTTAATCTTCTTTTAACATTCAATAATCATATACTGAAGTATATAAGCAACAGATAAACAAGCACAAGAGTACACAAAGACTTATCCTAGGAAAACCCCAAACTCGGGGAAAAAAACAGCCAATTTTTCTGAGAGAATATTCCAATACAACCATGAACAAGCTCTAATCACAAGAGAAAACCAACAATGAAGAATCAAATACTTATCTCTTCTCCTTGTCAAACCCTAGTGAGGGTAGACAACTGAGTCACCACAGAATTGGCACAAGATAGACGCATCACTAGCGCACCATAGAATTGGCACAACTAGTAATGGAAACTGCAGTTGCCACTGTAACTGGCACGAAGCAACTGGGCAGCACTACACAACCTTAGCGCAACTCTTCCAGAGGTAGTGCACAAGAGAGATCACCAAGAACCACCACGTATATCCTTCCCAAGTGGGGCACACTCTCCAAGAGAACCAGAAACCATAAATAGTGAAACTGCAGCTGCAGCTGCAGCTGCAACTGCCTAGTGCACACTAGAAAAGGAGAACTGTGTGGGTGTACAAATGAACTGACCCAGACTTGTATTTATACTAATCTGGGCGCTTGTCTGGGGGCCGACTTCTTATTCTGGGTCTTCATTCTTTGTATGGGCTGACTTCTCTTCCTGGAAATTATATTTCCACTTTATTATTATTTCCTGTGGGCTAACTTCTCTTCCAAGGTCTTCTATTTTACTTTATTCTTTTCCTGGGTGTTCTTCATTTGTTCAATGGTTTTCCTTTGACTTCTTAGAATCTTCTTCTTCTCTAATAAAAGTTGTCCAGGAGGGAATACCTCCCGTAGCTACCAAAACATCAACACTCCCTCTTAGCTAGGGAGGTATTCTTCCACAATGTTTTCTTCTAATAGTCCACAGACTACTCTGCAATCATTTAGTAGCCCCACGACTACCACCATGCCATCAATAGCTCCATCCTCTACCATAGTCTATACGACTATGCTGCAATCAACTAGTAGCACTAATCTACTACCTTGTTCTCTAGCAATCAAATAGCAACACAAAGCTGCCACCATGTTGTCACGACTACATAGCAATCAACTAGTAGCACTAAGCTACTACCATGCTATCCAATAGTCTCTCATGACTATGCAACAATCAAATAGTAGCACTAAGCTATTACCATGTCATCAACCATAGTCATGATCTCCAATCCACTAGTAGTCGTAAGACTACTACCATGTGTTGACGATTAAAATCACAACGAGGCTTTTTCCCCCAAAGTATTGCTAAAGCCTATTATTGTAAGCTAACGATATATTTAAAATACTAGTAGGTGGGACCCCTTTGTAGATCGGAGGATCAGATCTGGTTCTTATTCATGTTTATGTTGTTGTTCGAGACTGCTTATAGGTTTGAGCATGATTGATGTTCAAATGTTGGTTCTATTCGCAACAAATGGGTGATGAAAAATTCATGCTGTGTGAGTGTCTTTACTCTAAATTCTCATTTCCATGTCACGAGGACTTATGTGAACTGTTATTTCTATTGCGCCATGATCTATTATATGTTACACCTGCACAAAACACGTGTTAGTCATGGAAAAGGATAAAAGAAAATATGGAAAAAATCTAAGCAAGAAATTAAACTATGCTACTATGGTACACTACATACATTGAAATTAAGGGATTGTTGTTAGTCCTAGCTAATGGGGTTAGTGGCTATACGATTCATTGAGTTATATGCGTTATGGTGTGGTTGGCAATGGTTAATTTGACATAGGGTGGCGCATTTGGCAAGTAAGGGGATGTTGGTTTCGATGCATGGATTAATTGGATGGATTAATGGAGGGTTGGCTGGCATGTACTAAGTAATTAAATGGATAGAGGATGGAAACAACATGCATTTACTTCACGTCACTCCATACCCCTTCCACTGACCGTCACCCTAGCTTGGCTACTGTTCAATTGTGTTTCGTTGTGGTTAAGCTTCGATTTTCAAGCAGAGGAAGAACTGCTCTGTCAAGCTCACGTTTTAAAGACTCTCTTGGTTACAGTTATGTCTTTTTCTCCATCCATGAACCCGCTTTGGTTATGAAATAGATATTGGCTCGATGATGTATGGGTTTGTGCTTTTCTTGAGACTGGGAACTATGTAAACTTGTGATTTTTCTCTGGAATGGTTGCTGTGTGGTTTTCGTTGCAAATGGAAAACGATGGTTGAAGTTATAGTTTCATTAATTATTTTGAGTGGAAGAAGCCATGAAGGCTCTCTGTTGTTCTTATGAGTTTTTTTTGGGGGTTCATTCAGTCCAGACTTGATCGACTGTCTTCACACAGTTCTTGTCACCTCACCCGATCGTATTGCTGTTATGGTTGCTGGGTTTGATCTCAAACCTCCTGGTGTCACTGTATATCGTTTCACCTAGGTATGGGCTCATTTATATTATTGATGTCTGCGTATTTGGTTATGATGGCTATTATGCCAAGGGGCTTGCTTTGAGGTTGATTGCTATTTCATGGCTCTGTTTTTATATCAGCATTACCCAGGTTGATTGGGGAAAATCACGAGGGTTATGCCTTGTGTGTTCTGGGTGTTATTTATTGGCCCTTGAGGGACCTCTGCTCCTCTGTTCATAGTCTCTCCTTCCTGTTGAACTCTCTCCTTGTCTTGCAAAGCTATGAGTGATATGGCCTGTGTGTCCACCGTGTTGTCTCGAATGTTTCTCACCTGTTGTTGGTGGTCATTTCCAACCTCCCTGTGTTGGTTACTCAGAGCCCACCCTTGATTATTTTAAGCTCGATTTTGATAAATGAACCAGTTGTTTTTGGTCGGACACATGGTCGACTATTATGATTTTGTGGAGTATCATCGACAATGGTTAATTATTGGTTGTCCCTGATTAATAGCGTTGACAGTGGTTTTTGTGATTGGTTTATAATCATTGTATTCTTTCATTATGGCAATTGATTCGATGGTTCAACATGGTTTTATGGTTGACTGGGAATATGCCTCTTTGCTTTTTGCGCTGGGTTGTGTGTTTCCTACAACATGATATAGTTTGAAATAAGGGTTGTTGTTACTGTGTGTTTTAATTGCCAATCAGGAGTATTGCAATCGTGATAGTTGTGGTGTGGCTGTCCATTGTATATTTTATGGATATCATTTGATTACACCATCAGAGATGGGCACTGGTTTTATAACCGTATGGTTTTGTTGCAATTTGATTGAATTGAGAAATGGAATTAGGCATACTGTCGCTGTCTCCGTGTATTGGATTGATATCTTAATGTCGTTTGATGTTTAGATTCAGATTATTTAGACATGTACAATCACATAAATGCTCTTGTGTTTTGTTGAATGGTTTGTGTATCCTACATCATCATATAAGTTGAAGTGGTGATTGCTCTACGTTTAAATGGCAAGTCAGGGTTATTGCAATTTGAAATATTGATGATCGTGTTTTGGCTGTACACTGTGTATGGTTGATGGATATCGTGCATCGTATAAGAGACGGGCACAGGTTCTGTGACAATATGGTCTCATTGCAACTTAATTGTTAAATAGAATTGAAGAATGGAATCGGGCACGATTTTTGTGTCTGTGTTTGATTAATGAAATAATTCATGGACAGTGGTTGATGTTTTGATGCTGAACAAAGTGGAAACAAGTGACTGTGTGTTCATTTGGAAATTGTTTTAAAACAATAAATGGGACAAATGAGAAGAAACAAAACTGTTATTCAGGTTGTTCGGAAGACATATTGTTTGAGTTTGATGACACTGTGTTAAATATTAATGAAATAATTCATGGACAGTGGTTGATGTTTTGATGCTGAACAAAGTGGAAACAAGTGACTGTGTGTTCATTTGGAAATTGTTTTAAAACAATAAATGGGACAAATGAGAAGAAACAAAACTGTTATTCAGGTTGTTCGGAAGACATATTGTTTGAGTTTGATGACACTGTGTTAAATATTTAATTGCGAGGAATGAGCAAGTCAATACATAGAGATGATTAAATTATGCACAGTAGTTGTTAAATTGATCACAATGATTATTTGGTTAGTGTTGGAGTTTTTGCATTTAATAAAGAACGGTTTTATGGATTACTTAATTAATTTTATGAACAATATCCGCTCTCCTTCCTTATAATTATTTCACTTTTTCGCTAATTACAATTCCCTTGCCTTCCCATATTCATTACTCACTCCATGTTCCTAAAATTTAATATAGTTAAGAGGAGCTTGGTATTATGACAGTTTAAGATCACATGGACGGATTACAATGATGTGTTCTTTGGTTTACATTTCAATTGATTGTTGTTGTCGGTGAGCAGTAACCATGTTCTTTTCCCCCTCATTTTGACATTTTTCTCTCAATACAAACCCCTCACATATCCCAGAACCTTTGTTCACCCCTGCTCATTGACAACGGTTAAACAATTTGTATGGATTGGATTGCATGAGTCTGATATGTTGTTGAGCCAAAATTTATTTCATATTTTAAAAGAGTTGTCATGTATGGTTGTTAAAGGAACTATTTGCTAATCAATCATGCATGCATGAATGAACTTTTTTAGCCAAGGTAGCCATGGCAGAGGTAATCGGGGAAGAGGTAATTGGAATAGAGGCCCCTAGAAGGCCTAGATTCTCCATTCACTTTGATGCTGACTCGCAAGAGTTAGGGCAACTATTTCATGCTAGGTTTTTCGTTTGGATTGGGCAAGGAGTGGCCCAACCTAGGCCTGAGAGGCCTCACTTCTAAGCTCCACAAGCCCTTGATATTCCTGTGCCCCCTCATGTCTCATTGCAACTCGAGTTTCCCGAAAACGATGGATGGCAAGAGATTGTCCACCCGACAGTCTCCCAACATCGTGGCTGACCTAATTTGTCCTTACCTGCTCCCCCGCCTATCAATAAGATTGTCCAAGATGCCCTTGTCCACTCACAAGTTCAGTTCTCACATGCTAGCAAAAGGTTGAAAACCGAGGCCCACCATGCCCCGGACAAAGGAAAAACCACTTCTGCCCCTTCCTCCCCCTCCAATGGCTTTGATAAATCCGTGTCCTCCCGGATGCATTTGAGGGATGATTGTTCTCATGTGATCAATGAGATTAGGCCTAAAGGCTTAGCACAACCAAAGGCAAATTTAGAGAGATCAAAAGGTGACAACAACAACAAAGGAAAGATTGCACATCAGAGTGGAAAATATGGATTTTAAGTTTTATTTTATTTATTGTTGATGACAGTTGTCTTCAGAAATTTTGGACAACATGCTATTTTTTTGGATATATGAGTAATATATTTTGAAAATAATTTCAAAAAATCATTGGATAAATTGTCAAATATGAATATGATGATGGGAGTCACAAGGAGGGATGTGTTTATTTAATTAACTAGTATGTTATGATTGTTAAGAGCTAAATGAGAGTCACAAGGGGTCCCACCTACTAGTTATTATTTATTTAAAACCCTTATTATGATTTATTACTTTTCCTCTAACTAAAAGGTTGGTTGAGTTTTTAGTTAACTTAACTAATGAAGCAGTTCAACTACTTCAACCAATTCTAATTTGCTTAAAGACAAAAGAAAGGGAGGAACAAGAGATAAATAAAAGGAGACACATACTAAGGTTTGCTCTTTGAGTTTTATGTTGAGATAGTTCAGTTTTCATTCATTCCTTAATTTATCACAAGCCTAATTATTTTTTATGATAGCAGGGCCCTATTGTAGACAACAATATTCAGGGCTGAATAGCATCATTCAGGCACTTTTTTTCCAGAGGTGTTGATCTATCTTTGATAATTTGTGTAGACTTGTCTGTTTGTGAATTAGTTATCATGGCTGACAAAGGATATTGTGCAGAGTCGAGTGGACAACAATATGTGGCAAACTGATCCAACTTTTAGAGTTCAATTTTTTATTTTCTGTCAGAGGTCCTTTTGTATGTTTCATCGGGGTCATCTAAGTTTGACTTTGGTCTAAAACTCTCCACGAAATTTTGTAAAGAGAGTGAGTCTTTGATGAATTGGAATGAAATAAATGATTTCTTTATGTTTCATCTGTCTTGATTATCGACTTGGTGTCTTAACTTCTGTCTCTATATTTATTTCATCATTTGTTATGTTCAGAAAAACAAATAAATAATGAGTTTTCCAGCAAGATTTTATTTATAAAAAGACTAGCCTAAGCACTTGTAATCAATACTTGTGAGTTAGGATATTAATTTTGATGGCTATAAACATAGGGTGACATTCTCGTCTATTTTTCTTTAGCCAAACATAATCTGAAAATGCTTGAGTAAGATCATTTAATATCTTTTCCTCCACATTTATTTGGTGACCATACTGGGGAGATCTTCAATATCTCTCTGGTTAATTTTTATGCTTGATTAACATCTATTTTTCTGATATTAATTATTTGACTGTTTTATTTCTTAATGACTGTGCCTGTTGCAAGGCAACCCAATATTGAGCCCGGTCTTCAAGATCAGACCAACATTGCTTTGAATCTGTTCAACACCATCTTAGACACTGCCAATACTCGTGCTGAGCTTAATCATTCATGGACAACAATTGAACGAGATATTAGTGCCCAAGAACGTTGGGAATCTAGACGTAGACAACCTAGAAATCAATAATAACCTTCTTGTTCCTTTAGTTTTGGCCTTTCTTTCATGTCCTTAGACTCATGTTTCTAAAAGAAGAAGAGGATTATCACCTGAAATTAATCCTATTGCTGAAATAGGAAGAAGGAATGTTGTGTTGTCAACCCAACAAAGTGCTCTAAGAAGAGCTTTGTCTGATTCTTCGAGTTCGTCTTTTTATCCCTCACCTATCATTCACAAGATGGCATCTAGTGGGTGGCTCTGGTGGCACTGGAAGTGCTTCCTCCTCTCAGTCTTCATCTTTGTCAGTGATTGGTAGCTTATATAGCCACCATATCCCTATCCAATCTACCACAAATCCCACCAAAGTCATTAAAAAGTATGGACTTTTTTAGTTGGAAGAAGACGTCATAACCACACCGTGGCATGTGTCCTCCCCTCTTAACCTAGCACCTGCTACTCGTCCACTTCCTAAATTCAAAGAGAAAATCCCTAGGTTTTTGAGAAATAACACTATCACTACCAACGAACACCTGGTGGCATTTTCTAATGCTTGTCACAACATAGGGGCTAATGACAACGATACTTGCATGCACTTATTCGTCAATTCCTTGGAAGGGAAGGCTGCAGTCGATTTCTTTGACCTTCCTCCTAAGATTCTGTCTACTTGGGAGGAGTTAGTTTATTGGTTCAGATCCACCTATGGGTAATCAAAAAGCCCAACTGAGCAGTTACGAGTGTACAATAACATCGCCTATAAGGATGGGGAAACTATCAAGTCCTTCAACTTGCGTTTCACTAAGTTATACAATCAAATCCTCGAACTTATTCGACCTTAGAACCAAACCGCTTTCATGCATTACTACAATGCATTACCTTCTCCCTACCGTCATAGGCTTGAGGAAAAAACCATTGATAATCTCGAGTCCGCTCTGCATACTTGTTTAGAGTATGAAGAACAACTTGAAAGAACAGATCTTCCTCAGGGAGAATCGGTTAAACATACAGACATATCCACCCTCTTACAGCTAGTACAAGTTATGAATAATCGTATGATAACATATGAGCGAAAAGGAACTGTTTCCCCTCTCACCCCTGGAGCTTCATCCTCTTCTGCACCCCCCTTTAGGAATCCAATTGAAAATAATTTTCAGCCTAATGCTATCTTGCCTCGAAGTTGGTGTAACTTTTGCGAGGAACACCATGAGGAAGCCACATGTGAGGTAAGGAAGAGTGCCAGGGATAAGATCTTTGGTAAAAGACTAGAAACTACCATCGCTGTCCTAGATTTTGCATAGCCAGAGGATGTCATGATCATCAATACCAGGAACAAATCCTACGCTCCCAAAGGTAAATATGATCCTCCCCGCAATTCTTCTAGCCCAAGCTCATCTTCACCAGCTGCTATGGTTCAGGTTCCTAAGGTACTTGATAGTCAAGAAACAACTCTCCCTCTCCCCTATTCCAAATACAATATGAGCTTGATTTCTTATGCGGATTAATTCTTTTATTTTCTTCAATACTTTGATTCCAGCTTAATACACTTCAACAATTTTAAATCATAATTGAATAGCAATAATTATGTAGATAAGTAAACATGCATATCAACAACACATATACCTTGGGGAAACGAAAAACCTCAACAAACAATATTCCTTTATTGCATTAATAATGTAAGATCTCTTACAAATATCCACCATGAATGTACTTCTCTCAAAGAGCTTGCCAAGATGACTTTGACTTGACAAAGACTTACAAGACCTTGTTGAAATACACCTTTGATATGCTGCCTCTTTATCACTGATGTGCTCCTCTATTACTTCACCCTGAACTTGCATATGAAAACTCTGTTTCAAAATTGTGTTGCAAAATTGTCTTGCAAAAAACTGTATTGAAGAGAGGATTCAACCTCTTCTTATATAGGCTGAAGAGGGGTAGAGGAGAGGCTCGAAATAGTAACTTGATTGCATGCATTAAACATAACTCAGCGTTATGCTTTAGTTCGAACTTAGAACTAGACTTGAGATTGGTTACAACTCAACATAACACTTTAGTTCGAACTTAGAACTAGACTTGAGACTGACATGCTTTAGTTCGAACTTAGAACTAGACTTAAGACTTTAGTTGCAAGTCAAAATTACACTTTAGTTCTAAAATATAACTAGACTCAAGACTTTAGTTTCAACTCAACATTACACTTTAGTTCTAAAATAGAACTAGACTCGAGACTTTAGTTGCAACTCAACATTACTAAAATAGAACTAGACTCAAGACTTTAGTTGCAACTTAACATTACACTTTAGTTCTAACATAGAAC
>JASDQU010401966.1:0-10690 GCA_032191745.1 Picea mariana | reverse complement strand
GATGGTTGATTTTTATTTGACTAGTAGTCGATTGGTTCATAGTTGACTGGTGTTTCACTGTTAGTCAAAACCTATAATAGAATCCCAATATTCTAGGGATCGCAACCAATCATCTTCATCAATCTATAAATGTTTTGGGAACCATGAATTAGGGTTTTACATGTTATATTCCTATAAACATGGCATTATGTAATAATTTCCAAAAATGTTAGTGCAATATAGATTCATGAGATTGTAATGGTCATGAAGATGTAAACCAATGGATGTAGTGTTGTTCTTGTGTTAAAGAAAGAGAGTAGGATGATGAATTGTGTCTTAGGTGTGGACCAAGGTTAATCATGTAACTCTTTATTCGGTGAATGAAAAAGAAAACAAAGGAGTGGGAGTCACTCAAAGATTGTTGGTTTTCTCGGTTAATGGTTTCTAGATTAAATCTTTGTGTACTATGTGTGATTTCCATTGTTTAATATATAGTTAATTATATCTCCTCTCTTATGTTTATTTTAAATTCTCCACATTTGGTATCAAAGTAAGGTTGATCAGTTCTTGGATCTTAACAAATATAAATAAGAGCAGATCATGGATTCAAGGGGACACATTTGTAATTGAACTTTCAACTCATTCTTAGGTTTGTGCTAAACCTAGGTCCAGTGGGAGATGTAAGGAAGAGATTTTTTCTTGAAATAATGGAAAGAAATTATAATATTGAGATTGAAAATTTTAATGGCTAGAATTTTTAGATGTGGAAGCTTAAAATGAAAGATATCCTTGTAGATCGAGAATAGTGGGTTTTTGTGATACAGGAACAATTCTAATGGGCATGTCAAAGGAATATTGGGACAAATTGATAGGAAGGCAAGGAGTAAGATTCAAATTTGTCTTGTATATTCAATATTGTTGAATTTCTAAGGTGAAGACACTGCAAATAAAATGTGGGATAAGTTGGGGAACTTGTACTGGTTGAAATCCCTTGTAAAAAAGTTGTTTCTTCGGAATAAATTGTACATTCTGAGGATGAGTAATAGTATCTCAATAATAGAGCACCTGAATGCATTCAATATTGTGATAACCCAATTATTGTACGTGGATATTAAAATCACTAAGGAGGAGACATGTATCATTCTATTGTGTTCTTTTCCATATACATGGGATATTCTAGTCATGGCTATTGGGAGTAATTCAACCACATTAACTCTTGAATATTTGGTTTCATCTCTGCTATTAGAGGAAATGAGGTGAAAAAACATGGAAGGATTGACCAAGGATACCTTGTTGGTGAGAGGTTGATTGGTCAATAGAGGAAAAGGTAAATTATCTGGTAGAAAGTCTAAGTTTAGGGAAAGATCTAAATCCCTAGTGAAATCGATGAGAAGATGTTGGAAGTGTGGTAAATACAGGAAATACAAAAGGGGATACAAGTCGAAAGTGACTGAGAAAAGTGATGGATTTGATGAGAAGCAGTCGACTGAAAGATAGACTTCTTCAAATGAAAGAGGAGACGTGTATTTGGCATCAATCAATACAAAGCTATATCATGATGTTTGGTTGATCAACTTAGGTTCATATTTTCATATGATACTTCATAAGGAATGTTTCTTTGAATACAAGAAGTATGAAGGAGGATATTTTCATGGAAAAGGAAAGGATCATGCTCAGGGGTGTTAGGCTAGCACAATAATTCTGGGCAGAGGTAGTTGACATGGCATTTTATCTAGTAAGTAGGTCTACTTCATCAGTGCTATTTCAAATGAATCCACATGAGGTATGGTTTGGTAAGAAAACAAGTCTTACACATCTCACAGTCTTTGGATGTAATGCATTTGTGCATATTCCTAAGGAAAAGAGGAACAAGATGGACAATAAAGGATTCTAGTGTATTTTCATTGGTTACAAGGATGGAATGAAAGGATATAGGTTGTGAGATATAGTGATAAGGAAAATATTTTATAGTTGAGATGTGATATTTAGGGAAGTCAGGGGTAATTCTAGGATTGAAGGGGCTCAAATGGAGAAAGAACCGGAGAAACTGGTGTTTTATTTGAAGAACGAAGAACATGATTTAGATGAGTCAATTGACTTATATGAAGAGGTATAACTTTAGACTCTGGTTGTAAGGAAATATAATCAAGTAAGGAAACAAGGAGAAAGGTCTAGTCCATCTAATTTATATTCTACATTTGTGTTATATTCCATTGATGATGAGCCCAAGTCGGTCAGGGAGGTAGTCAACTCGATAAAGGGTAGACTCTGGAAGGTGACCATGGTTGAAGAAATGGAATCCATGCATAAGAATGAGATGTGGGATTTGGTCGAATTATCTAATGGAAAGAAACTTGACAGTGGAAATTGGGTGTTCAAGAAGAAGATGAATGTGATAACTCAAGTCGAAAAGTCCAAATCTTGATTAGTAGAGAAAGGGTATTCCCAATTTGAGGGAGTCGACTTTGATGAAATATTCTCTCCTCTTGTAAAATTAACTTCCATTAGTGTACTCATTTCTCTAGATAAAACATTTTATCTTGAGATGGAGAAAATGGATTTGAAGACAATGTTACTAAATGGGGACCTAAAAGAAGAAATCTACATGAAATAGGTTGAAGGATTTGTAGTGAAGGGAAAGATAGAGTTGGTGTGCAAGTTGAAGAGATCTCTTTATGGTGTAAAGTAATCACCAAGGATGTGGCACCAAGATTTTGACACATACATCCTCAATTTCGGATTTGTGAGAAGCAATATCAATCATTGTGTGTATTCCAAGAAAGAAGGCAGTCATTTCATCTATGTAGTGTTGTATGTCAATGACATATTGGTTTTCAGAAACAACATGGATTCTATAAAGGAGAAGACGAAACTATCCTCAAAGTTAGACATGAAGGATATAGGTGCTACTAAATTCATTCTGGGAGTGGATATTAAGAGAGATTGAGAAGTTAGAAAACTTTGGTTAAATAATAGGAAGTACATTGAAATGGTCTTAAAATGTTTCAACATGAAAAAGTGTGAATTGGTCAAGATACATGTTCTCGTAGGGGTAAAACTAATTGTTGAATAGTGTCCAAAGACATAGGAAGATATAGAGGACATGGCATGTGTTCCCTATGCTATTTTTGTTGGTATTCTAATGTATTCAGTGGTATGCACTCGACAAAATATTTCCCATGCATTGGGAGTATTGAGTAGGTACATGTCGAAACCTCGGAAAAAACACTAGAATGTTGTCAACAGAGTGTTTAAGTACTTGCATGGCACAACAAAGTATGAAATATGTTACCAAGGGAAAACTGAAACTGATAGGGAAGTGAATGTACATGTCTTTATTGACACAGAATGGGTTGAGATATTGATCAAAGAAATTTGACCAACATATATTTTTTTAGAATTTTCAATGGAGAAATCAGTTGGATGATTAAGAGACAGGTGGTTGTAGCTTTGTCGAGAATAGAATTCAAATACATGGTAGCAATCCATGCAAGCAAGGAATCATTTTGCTTGCATAGACTGTGTTTATGGATTGGGTTTGACAAGCAAGCCATGAGGATAAATTGTGACAATTAGAGTGCAATTATTTTGGCAAAGAATCAACATTACCATTTTAGGATGATGTATATTGATGTACAATACCATTTCATGAGAGACATGGTGGAAAACAAAAAAGTGTTTCTTGGAGAAGGTAGACACTTTGAAAAAAAATGCAGACTCTTTGAACAAGTCTGTGAGTGCTGAGAGTTTCTCTTGGTGTAGAGAGACAATGGGCATTGATTCCCTATGTCAGTGAATGAAATTTCAACTTCTCATGTTTCTACAAAGAATACAACCTGTGGTAGAATGTTCAGAATGTTATATTCTTTGCAGTGGAAACCTAGTCAACCAACTAGCTAGTCGAGGATGATTGACTGGGTGAGTGATCAACTAAATAGTTAATTTGAGTTGATGTTATTCAGGTCGAGGAGGTTGACTGGATGGTCGATTGGTATCTGACTGGAGGTCGACTGGATGGTCAACATGGTAATTGGTTGGAGATCAATTAAATGGTTGACATGGTAATCAGCTAGAGATCGACAGGATGTTCGACAGGGTAATTGAATGGAGATTGATTGGATGGTCAATTGTTATTTGATTGGTAGTCAACTGGTTCATAGATGGTTGGTGTTTGATTAGTGATTGAAACCTGCAACAGAATCCTTAGATTCATGGGATCAAAACCAATCACCTTCATGGATATATAACTATTTTGGGTGCCATGAATTAGGGTTTTACATGTTAGATGCTTATAAATATGGCGTTATGCAATACTGTCTAGAAAGGTTAGTGCAATAGAGAACCATGAGTCTATAATGGTCATGAATATGTAATCCAATGGCTATAGTTTTGTTCTTATGTTAAAGAAAGAGTGGGATGATGAATTGCATCTTAAGTGTGGACCAAGGTTAATCATATAACTCTTTATTCGGTGAATGAATGACAAAAAAGGAGCGATATATGCTCAAGGATTGTTGGTTTTATTCGTTAAGTGTTTCCAGGGTAAATATCTATATACTGTGTGTGATTTACATTGTTTACTTTATGGTTAATTATATATTCTCTCCCATGTTTGGTTTAGATTCTCCATAGACTAGCATTGGGTTCCACACAAGTTTCAAGTTGGTGACAAGTTTTGGTTGCATTTGTAGAAAGAGAATCTCACAGGTCCCCATATGAAGCTCAAAACAATTCAATTTGGGCCTTACACCATAACAAAGGCTATAGGTGAAAATGATTTCGAATTGAGTATTCCTCCTTTCCTTGGTTGACACACATTCTTTAATGTGGAGCTACTTCGACCATATTTCCCACATCTTCTAGAGACCTCAGAGGAGGATGAGTAATTGGATCCTAATGAACTCAATTATGACAATCTTGAGTAGGCTACCCTGGATCGAATCATGGAAACCAAGATCAAGGGCACCCACCAATAGAAGATACAAATCTATCAAATTTTCAAAGAAGGACAACTTCTTTAGCAAGGAAAATGCCTCACCCAGATTCAAATTCAGCAGAAGTTTCCCCATATACTACAGGAACTTGACGCGATGGAGACCATTTATTCCTAAGGGTAGAGGACTAATCAAAGTGGATATCAATTTCCACCCGCCAATTCCACTGACTCAACATGGTTCTCCATCTAGGCAGTCTTGTTATGATTTTCTAGGATTTTGTAGGTCCTAAAAATTTGGGTCCATTTTAGGCCCATAACAATATTTTTTGATAAGAGATGTGGGATTGGATTTAAATTTCAAAAATATAGGCCAAAATTTTTTATTGTTTTTCTCAGTTAGATATTTCTAATGAGCTACTATGCCCACCAAATGAAAATTCTATGTGAAAGCTACGTTCTTGTAAAGTTGATATCGAAACTAATGCCCAAAAATATGTTTTGGCATTTCAAAACACCTTTTGGTGCTTTTCCTCCAAGAATTAGGGTTTTGGAACTTGAGGTTATTTATTAGTGTTAAAATTTCATCCTTTCAGCCTCTTGTATTATCTCTTTACGAATTAGTGCAGTCTCCGTCTCTCTCTCTTTAAAGATAAGCTAACATCATTCTAGCCAAAACTTTGTGTTCTATAGTATTCCACTTATGTATTCATTAACAGAAGTTTGGTTTTCACTGTATTATTGTGCTCTTTGTTATATTTTTGTGTGTGTTTCTATGTTTTATCTATACAATATGGATCGGTGGTATTAGAGAATTATTCTCTTTGTTGTTTCTCTGTGCATGTTCCCAATAAGGTTAGGGAATAGAGAGTTGGGTCTCGTGTTAGTTTCACTAGAAGATGACCACTCTCGCCAGCGCAAGCAATCTCCCATGATGTGGGAAAGGAGAGATGATGTAATAGGATATCATATCAAGATGTTTCTCAAGGAATGCCTTACGCAACTGAGGAACGAGATTATGGAAAACGTTTCCCATTTTCTTCAATGAATGTCAATGGAAGGCGAGGCACCTTCAACATGCATCCAATTCAAAGGTGTGACACCCTTCAAGGTACAAAATAACTATGATATCCATTTATTTGAAGGTCAGATAGATGCATATTCTTTGGAGAAATGGTTAAATATTTTACAGGGTTATGACTCTATTCAAATTTTTTTGGCATTGAAAAGATCACCTTCATGCTCCTTAAATCCCTTCCCCATGTCAAATATTGGTGGGAAGGTTACTAGGAGAGACATAACAAATATAAGTCTATAACATTTATAAAAAGACCCAATTGGGAGGCCTTTCTTCATGCCATCAAGGAGGAATTATACCTTTTTGGAAACTATGATGATCCATACAGGAGATGGATGACTTTGTGTCAGGAGAGAGACTAGATGGTGTCGGAGTACACCAACATATTCCATACCTTATGATCAAAGTTAGGTATTAGAGACTCTGAGTAGAAACTCGTTTTGAAATAACATAGTGGCCTACATAGGTACATCCAAGAAAAGATGGATTTCTTGGATATATCCTCACTGGGATCCACTTACTGATATTTTATCAAATTTGAGTATAAATTTAAGTAGAGGAATAAGAGGGATTTTGGGTTTGCAAATATGCCACAATAAAAGTATGGAAAAGGATGACCTAACTTGTAGAATAAGTACAAACAAGGGATATCCAAACACAAGACAACTATTCCAAGCCACGGGAAAAGAATCATAATGATAAGTCAAAGGACACTGGAAAATAGTGCAAGTTCCATAAGAGCCCTTGGCACAAAATTGTTGATTGCTACTTGAAATAGTCATTGTTGGCCAAGATTAAATAAAAAGAGTCAAATCCTATCTCAAAATATGATTCAAATTAGGATAAAGGAAATAATATTATCGATGAAAAACCCAGTTCTACCATCGTAACTACAAAAATCCAACCAGATGAGTCAAAGGATCTTGAGGAGGGGGAGCACCTCTACCATTCTTAGATGTAGGTAAAAGGGACCCTAGTACATTTCATTTTTAACAAAGGAATCTAGAATAACTTGATCTCAACTAAGGTTATCAAAAGATTGAATCTTCCAACAATGCCACACCCACAACCATACACCATTAGTTAGTTGAGCCAGGGGCGAGATCTCCACGTCAGCTAGTAGTGTTGCCTATTCTATGACATACATCCTTTCAAAGATGAGGTATTGTGTGATTTTTTTCCACTTGAAGTTTTTTATGTACTTTTAGGAAAACCTTATATGTGGAAACATCATGGTATTTACAAATCTCGGCCTCGTAGTGTAATTATTACCTTGGTAGGTCAGTCTTATAGGGTACCAAACGTAGTTCTGACTACTCTAATTTCATTGATGTTAGAAAAATAGTTTAGAAAATTAATATATCAGAATGCAAAGTTTTTCCTTTTCATGGTTTGGTTAGAAGGTGAGACAAATATCACTATGACCACCACATATTAAACACGGGGTCTCTCTACATAACAAAAGTAGGTGGACAAGGTGATAGAGGAATATAGAGACATATTTACCTCACCTATAGGGGTTCCTCTACATTTTCAGGTCAAACATCCCATTCACTTGATTTCTGGCTCTCCCTTACCCAATGGTCCCATATACATATTCTCCCTTATGGAGATTGAGGAAATAAAGCATCAAATTCATGAGCTCATCCTAAAGGGATACATTCAACCAAGATCCCCACCTTCGGGAAGCCTGATTATGTTGGTATAGAAGAAGGATGGGACATGGAGAATATATTATTGGTACAAGGGTAGACCCAATGTTCAACGCTCAAGAGCACACCAACAAATCCCTAACTACAGGCCCGTTCGGCAACACCTATGAAGCAGATGAAGTCTCACCCGAAGTAGAGGCAGGGGTGGTTGCAAGACTCAGGTGTCTACAACCTTAGCTGGGACACAGATCTGTGATTATATCTTTTACAGGGCACTTAGCATAGATCATTCCTTAGTATTTAACCCTTATTATACTTTGCAGACAACATAGATATTCACGACGAATACTCAGATTTACAGTGTTTCAGCACTTAACCATGGTAACCCAGATCATATCCAGTAGATCAGAACTAAGCATCCTCATACACATCAGATCTAACAATCATATATATCTAAGAAGCATAGAGCATAAGTGGATATATCAAAGCACATAGAATAAGCAAAGATAAACACATTGAATCATAACACACAGATTTACGTGGTTCACCCCCCTCTGGGGCTATGTCCACAAGATCTTCTTCTTTATTATCGTCTTCAAGCTGTTACAAGCATAAAGCCTCCAAAACCCTCCTTCACATAGGACAGAATATTTGTGCATCTTGCTAGATCCTTCTTTCATATGTTACAACACTTATCTTTCTATATCAACCACACAGTAACTTGCACTTAGCCTTGCAATCCTTACACAGTTCGCACAGAGCACTTATTCGACATCACATAGATGCACTACCAATTTCACTAAGTAATCACATCTACTACTTCTTACATTACCTATCCTTCCATTTATACATTATAAAAGTGGGACTAAGCGCGGGTAAGCCCATGGGCTGACATCCCTTTCCCATTACATTAACCCAAAATCCTAAAAGGGGCCCAAAAGTGGACCGAGATCTCGTGATCTTTTCTTTACCTAGCGCTCCATCTTTGACAAACTGTCAAAGTCCCAAAAATGGCAAAATGTGACCAAGTGTTCCTCAAAACTTGGTCAAGGACCAATAGGCCCCCAACACTCACTTGTGAATCGTCCCAAGTCACTCAAGTCTGACCAATTCTTCTTAGAATTCCTCGAGCTTGGCTCGAGCTGCTTCAACCTGCCGCATTGCTACTTCCTCTTGTTCAGCAAACTCCTGGATGAGTGCCTTGTTCACCGACCCTTCTAGGTGTTGTTCTGTTGTATTCACAACCTGCTCAAGTTCTACTCCTTGGCTTTCAAATTCAGTGAACAATTGGCATGCCTTTTCTTGCACTGGTTGAAGTCGTTGAGAGATTTCCATTACTTTACTCTGAATCGTGTGAATTTGTTGTTGGGTTGTGCGTTTCTCTGGAAACCTCTTTATTCTCTCTATGGGTGATAGGGACTTCAGATCCTCCTGTATCTTTTCAGCATCGTACTTCGCCTCTTGGAGCTGCGACTTCAATTTATACAATTATGGGTTCTCGGTTAGGTTCTCATAGATATGCGCACTTCTGATACTTAACTGTTTGCATTCCTCAGTGAGTTCTTTAATCCTTTCTACGATTCTCCAGGAAGTTATTTCTCATTGGTCGCGCACTTCTTGTGGGGTCTGTGGTATGGTCTGAAGCTCTAAGTCCACGACTCTTTGTTGAATTTGTTGAATAACTTCAGCAAGTGTCATCACTTGGCATTCTATGGGGTCCTATGCCTTCTGTTCTAAGTTGGTCATAGAGAGAAATGCTCTGTTGACTGCTTCTTCAATCCCAATCTTCTTCCCGAGCAACTGCTCTTTCTATTTTTGTATATGCACTCTGTCTTCTTCAAATTTCGCTTGGAGAGTGTCCTTCTCTTGTTGTGCAGCTTGGCGTTGCTCAATGATTTCCTCCTGTGCTTTCTTTAAGGCCTGGGCGGTCTGCGATGTTTCTTCCTATGCCTTCTGAAGGCATACTTCGACTATGTCAGCAATCTTGCAGAGTTGAACTGGTTCATTTCCTTCTTCTTTTGCTCCTTCTAACAGGGGTGCAGAGGAGACTGTGTGGCTAGACTAGAGAGCTTATCGTACTCCTCGAAGCTCGATCTCAATTTTGTTGTACATTGTCTCTTTCTTAGCTTCCTTCTTTTAATTTATCACTTCTATGGCTTTGTTCATAGCTGCGATGAGAAAACTGAAGTCATCTGGAGTGAGCATGGTCTTCAACTTAGTCAGGGGTGATTTAGATTTCTTCTGGGAGGAAGGTTCTGGAGGTGAACCCTTCCTTTTATTTATGATATCTACTTCATCTAATGGCCTCTGCTCAACTTCCTCTAAGTCTTCACCATTACCTCCTTGCTCTAGTGTAATGTATGTGGTTCTTACAGATCTGTTATCTACATCTTGGATTTCCTCATCCTTCTTTGTCTTCTTTGTTTTCTTTGTCTTACTGGGCCCAAGTTTATTCTGCACAGCTTCTGGGTTGTCAATGTCAAACACTTCTATGGGGTCTCCTAGAATAAGGAGGTTCACCAACCATTACTTGGTGATTTCCTCCAGGTCTTATTATGTTAGCTTATAATAAGACTGAAGTTGTTCCTTGTTCTCATCAGCGCGTGCTATAATATATATAAAATGGTAGTCTGCACTGAACTTTATCAAAGGTCGAAACCTATGTAAAGTATTTGGGGTCATCTGAGGCTTGGACTGGATGGCGAGCTTCAACTGGGTGTAGTAGGTATGAAATATGGCATTGGATTGCCACTTCTTTTTCATGTCGTTCGAGTACCACAGTGTATTGAAATTCCTAGCCTGTGGTTTAAAGGGGTCAATGTCGGGGAAGGTTGCACCTTCCAGTGGCTCCCATGCAACGAAAGTTATAAGTATCAAGAGCCAACTAAAATGAAATTCATGCCCCTGATCCTAGGATTCTCTGTTGTCAATCTCTAGTTGATTGATCCGGATTTTATGAGCAGAACGAAATGAATACAGATTATTAATAGGTGCTTAACACGAAAATAACAGAGATACAGTAAAACTGGTTTTTTATTAAATAACGAA
>JASDQU010401961.1:0-10829 GCA_032191745.1 Picea mariana | reverse complement strand
TTTTCTCTTCTGAAGATAATCGTTTCTCCAAGAAGTACTTCAAACTATCATGATTTATTTTTACTTTGAAGTGTCTTTGTATTAGGTAAGGGCACCATTTTTTAATTACAAGTAGTATGGCCAACATTTGTTTTTCATAAGTGGGTTTGATTAAGTTTTTTACTTTAATTTGGATTCTTTCAAAGGAAAATGGGCTTCCTTCTTGCATTAAAATTTCACCAATTACATGGCCTA
This sequence comes from Picea mariana, assembly GCA_032191745.1. Classification (NCBI taxonomy): domain Eukaryota; kingdom Viridiplantae; phylum Streptophyta; class Pinopsida; order Pinales; family Pinaceae; genus Picea; species Picea mariana. Next base: position 10,595 of record JASDQU010401961.1, on the reverse strand, counting down.
ATGAATCACACTCCATAATAAAAAAAATTGTAAAATCAGGTGCGGCCAGAATGGGAGTTATATACATAGCCTCCTTAAGTTTTTCAAAATATTTGGTTGCTTCTTCAGTCCAAGAAAATGCTTCCTTCTTTAATAATGTTGTTAGAGGCACTGCTCTTTGACCATAATTCTTGACAAACTAGCAGTAATAGTCTGTCAATCATAAGAATCCTCTAAGTTTCTTCAAGGTTTGGGGAATAGGCCATTCCTTCATAGCTTTAATTTTTTTAGGTTCCACTTTTAAACCTTCATGAGATACAATATGACCAAAATATGCCACTTCTTGAACCCCCAAAGGAAAACTTGGAAGGATTTGCATAAAGATGGTGATATTCCAATAGTTGTAATACTCTGTCAACATGGTGTACATGCTCTTTCCAATATTTTTGGTAGATTAGTATGTCATCAAAAAATACTAACACAAATTTTATAAGGAAGGGATTGAAAATAGAATTCATCAACCTTTGAAATGTTGAAGGTGCATTAGTAATTCCAAATGGCATAACCAAAAAATCATAATGACCTTCATGTGTTCTAAAAGATTTTTTTGGAATGTCTTCAAATCTCATTCTGATTTGATGATATCCTGAATGAATATCCAACTTAGTAAATAATTTTGTTCCATGCAATTCATCTAATAATACATCAATGACAGGAATAGGGTACTTGTATTTGATGGTCATTTTTTTGAGTTGTCTATAATCTATATAAATACACCATAAACCATCCTTTTTTGTAACCATCACCACTGGTGAAGAGAAAGAACTTTGGCTAGGTTGAATGATGCCAGCTTCTAACATTTCCTAGATCATACTCTTAATCTCACTCTTATGTGCATATGGATACCTATAATGCATGATGTTAGGTGTTACACTTACTAGTTTTGAATGAAGAGCATGGTCATGATCTCGAGAAGGTGGAAGACCCTTAGGCATTTCACCAAATGCCTCAGAATGATTGTTGATAACTATTTGGAGATATAATAGAGTAGAAGATATAGATGTTTTCACATAAAGTGAGCACAATTTTGAAATTACACCCTCATGTCCATTTTTGAGTAATTTTGTCATGCTAATAGAGATTATCACTTTGGAGGGTTTCCCTTGGATACATATAAGCTCAATTTCCTTACCATATAAGGAAAATATCATGAAAAGATCTTGAAAATTAAGGTTCATTGTTCCTAATGATTGTAACCATTAGACCCATCAACACCACCCATTTGGATGGAAATCATGGGACTATCCAAAAAATACTCCCCCATGTTGAGCTTAATACTATGGAATTTCCCTAAACAATTTATGGTACCTCCATCTACAATCATTACTTGAAACTTTGGTGCAAGATATACAAATCAATTGAGATCTTTTGCTAATTTGTAATTGATGAAATTATGGGTACTACCATAATCAATCAATATTGTTACCTTTTTCTTCTTGATGTATCCTTATATCTTGAGGGTTTGTGGAGTATTGATGCCACCCAATTCATGACAACATATTGTTGGAGTAGTCTCTTCTAGATTTGGATCTTGTGGCAGATCCAATTCTTGATCTTCTTCCTCTTCACATTATATGTAGAATAATTTATTCTCGCTATCTCGCTACATTTATTCCCCTTATTTTACTTTTTGACATAATTGAAACATAATTCCTTTTCTATTGTTTCATCCATTTTTTGAAGTGTCAACCTTGTCAGTTGAGGTATGTATTTCTTATGAACTGATCCGTAAATGATCTTTTAAAAGACTAGGTTTAGTTTTAAGCATGTTAAATTACCATTCAAAAACTTAAATGAGAAATGAGATCTTAATGAAAGAATATTGCATCCATCATAAAGAATGTAGATTAGAAGGTAAACATAAGTAACAACAAACCATAACAACAAGCTTGATAACGGAGTTCGGCAAAAGTTTTCCTATGTCTCTGGGCCTTTGTCTCAGTGGGGGAGGCGTTCTTATTAATATTCAATGCTGAAAACTTACATTAGAAGTATCTCAAAAGGATTACAAATTGGTCTGGTTGTGTTCTGCTTGATCTCAATAATCCAACACAACTGACAGCAATGAAAAAGGTTGAGCGTAGCTCCCGGAAATGGCCTCCAAAGTTTGCTTCCTCAATGGCTTCCCTGCATAAAAATGGCTTAGACGTTACAATTCCTCATCATTCTATTGTTTCTGAACCTCCCATGCTGTCAAAAACCTATGGTTTATATAGGATTTGAGTTTGGGTTCTCCTCCCAACTTACCCCCAAGATATGGCCTCAAAAAGGGCTCCAAATCCCCCAAAAATGGGCAAAATCCTCCAAAATCAGCATAAAAATCCAAAAAAATCATACAATATAGTTTTAAAACCTACAAATGGAAAAAATTTGGTGCACATCCCCCTTTCTCCGAGCCTTTGGTCATATGGAGCGCACCATATGGCCAAGCGCCAAGTGTTGGCGCCCTAACCTCTGGTCGAGCCCCTTGACATCTGGCACTCGATCATGTAACTAGCCATGTGGCCAACGCTTAAGCTTCCCACATCGTAATATTCGTTCCAACCCATGGTCTATGGCCCTGGTCACGTGGAAGGCACCCTTGGTCAACGGGCTGGCCTTGTCGACCGGGGCTTATCCCCAAAATTTTGCCACATATCAATTTAAATATAAATCTTGCCACTTGTCAAAACAAGTAACAAAGCAGCTCAGGCGGTCAGCGTTGGTAGTGTAGTCCATTGGCTCGAGTGGAGGTCAGGGGTTTGATCCCCTGGAAGTGCAACAAATTTTTGAACCAGCCAATATTGGCCAAATCCGGGGTGCCATGTGGTGCCCTTTGATTGGGCCACGTGTCACCCTATGATTGGACCGTATAGTCCAATCACCAACACAGTCAGTAGTGCCACGTCAATGTTGTACCTGCCACATCACTCTGCCATTGCATCTGCCTAGTCAACGTTCTACAACATGTGTCAAGCTCGGAGCCTTCAACCTATCATCCATACTGCCATGTGTTGGACTGTCATTGAGCCACGTCAGTTTACAGACTACCACGTCAGCGTCCGTAAAGTCCACGTGTCAAATCCGTATTGTGCCAACTCAGCCTAAAAATGCCAAAAATGAGTGACACGTGTCACCTCCTCGTGCTTCCATGTGTCCCTACTGACGTCATGCTGACATCACTACCACGTACTGTTGATGTCAGCAGTATAGCCTATTGATTGTTGACTTTGAATTTGTTTTGCATGTATGGGAAATCGATCAGAACAGATAAATTTTGCATACGGTGTCCATTTTCGAAAAAAATATATATATGCTCGGAATCGGCACGACGAGCCCGATGCAATGGCGTTGGTCTCATCTGATTCCAAGAAATTTGATTTTTAGGCCTTCCTGGATCCATTTGGATCATGAACCCAAAAACTATATTTGTTTTATGTGTATGCTCCAATGGTAGACTTGTTATTCTTGGCTTGAATATAATGAGAAAATTTCATAGCTTCCATAATGTTTGCAGGATGTCTTAAGAAAGCTCAAGCTTAATGTCTTCTTTTAATCCACCCATTTTGATAGCTTGTTATGTATCTCCTCATTTTCTTCATGAGTTATAGATGAGACTTATGGAGGTTTAATTGGTGTTAAAATATTTTTTGGAGCCATGTGGAATAGAAATAATAATACTCTTTTATTTGTTTCTTTATCATAGATTTTGAATCACCAAAAACAGATCTTCCAATAAAAATTTATGTTAATGTAAGCTATGTAAGTTAAGTTAAGTTATGTCATTTGGAGTATGTATGGAATGTTTACCCTTGTCCTGGTGTATATATGAACCTGGAACCCTTATAAGTCTGAAATTTTGACATTTAGTACTCTGATATGACTTCTTAAACTTCTAAAAATTTCACAGTCTAAACCTTCACTGATAAAAACTCATAGCAAAAATACCAAAATGTTTTATTTAAGACTAATTTCAGGATTAGTCATAATCCTTGTCTTACATAGACTATATATTTCTAATTATAAATAACCATAATCTAAAATTTGGACCACCTATACTAGGAGATGTATCCTTAGTTTCCAAAAAGTTTCACTATCTAAAAACTCCCAGAAAAAATAAATAAATAAATAAATAAATATAGTGAAAATCCCAAGATGACTTGTTTAAAACTAAATCTAGGATGATTCGTAGAAATTCTAAATCCATCACCTAGATACTTTGTTATCTAGTGATTTCCTTACTGCAATCAGATTAGAAGCTCACAAAATAATAATACACTATTGAAATATTCAACTCAATATCATGTAGCGGAAGCATAAACTAGGAAACCAAATCAAGCACACATGAACACCGGAATTTTTGGGTAAATACCTCTGGAAGAACCCTTGAGGGAAAACTAGTGTTGAGAATTATTTTATTATGCTAAAATTAGGGCTCTCATAAAAGGAATAGTGGCCCACTAAGAGAAATACAACTGCAGACTAACCTGGTAAGGGCTGACCTTTTTATACAATCAATTTTGGCACACTTTTCTAGGTATCCGTGACTGTCTTTTCTGTGACCCAAATATATCCTCGAATTTCCCCATTGAGACCCGCATATGTCCGAAACTGTCTCTTATATGGCCTATGGATGTGTACGGAAACCATGTACGGAAATTTATGTATGTTTCAGCACTCTCATGTGGCTTCCTTATGTTGAAACCCACCGGTGTATGCCTATGTTCTCTCTTCTCCTTGACATGTATGATCTCTAGATGAAAATCCTTTTTCAACTATCCAAGATCTTGAACTACGGTCCTTTGTGATCCAATACTCTATGTAGACTCCCTCAACACCTTTCAAGTCAAGTGTCTTTCTCCTTCACCCTAGCCTTACTTTGATAATCATGAGTTACAATCTATTTCTAATCTTAAAAGTGATATACGGTTGAGAATACTTCTCACACTCATTTTGAGATTTAGATTACATGTTGCATGCTAAGTACTTTTATCATGTCTCATAAATAACTCAATTAACTACTTACATAATTAATTAATAAAATCAATTTACTTTAATAATTCCTTAACTAAAGTAAATTCGAGAGTAGAAGGCTTTGGACGATTTCCACACGTCTAGACACATAGACCTGTGTGGAAATACCTGTCTAATGCTACCACTAACATCAACAAGTCAAAACCCCTATATTCCATAGGATATATCTCTGAAAGTATTATGACCCAGATGCTGAATTTTTTACCACGGGTACCTTGATATGTCTTCTAAGTAACATCCAAATTTGGTTGTCTGAATCAAAAAAAAAAGTTTATAGCAAAAATGCTAAGATGACTCACTTGGAGAATAAAAACCCTAGGATCAATGACCTAATATCAAATGTTAAGATCCAACACCTTAAAAATGATAAAAAGTCAATGAATACAGTCCACTTCAAGGCGGAAACCTCCTTTTACAATATGTCTAATTCATAATACAATACGAGATGAGATAAGATGATCCTAAGACTAGGTCTCCTTGGTATATATATATGAGACAAAGGGTACAATTATAATGAAGGGTTCCAGACGACATGAAAATATAACACTATAAATGTACTAATTCAATATCTAGGGCTTAATAAGTGGTTTTACACATAACATGGGGCTTCATCTAGGTATTAGCAGTTACACTGTTAAATTTTTGAGTGAATGCATCGCAATGAATTTTTTGTTGCTACTATACAACCTCCAACAAATGAAATCCTAGAATGATGGGAAGCAATGGAATTAAATCTGCAATGATGGTTTGTATCTTTGAAATGGAAATTGAGCAATGAGAGCTCCATGCCTAATTCAAAATCCCCCTTTGTGATAGCAACATGGGATTCTAAACCATAGTTCTAGCTCCAAACCATAGCTCCAAGTGCCATTTTTAGTGTCTGAGTGAATGATTTTAATGTGTTTAATGAAGTCACTATTTGGCATAAAATATATTCAATATAATCAAATATAAGGGGAATGGTTATGCCTTCATTTTGATTGGTGAAAAATCAATACAGTATTGAATTGTACCAAGCAATATTTATTTGTCACTAAGACAAATACCTCTCTATAATAATAGAAGAATAGGTCATTGTTAGACCCATTATCATTGGTGGAAAATCAATATTGTAAATTTTACCTAAAGTCGTGCCTAGATTTCATAAATATTAATATGTTATCTTGAACTTGAGTGGAGTAAATTATTACTTAATATAGTTTCATCCATGAAATTTTCTTTTATAAGCTCAATATGGTAATTATTTCTCTAATTAAGGAAGGAAGAGGATATCACAATGACTAGATTTTGAACTTGGTTTGGAAACAACGAGTTCATTGTCATTAATTTTGAATTGACACATGCATGAGCTATGTTCATGATCCTGATGAATAATGTTTTCAAAATGTACCTTCATAAGTTTGTGGAAGTGTTCTTGGATGGCATCTTAATCTACTCTACAATATAAGAGGGACACGATCAACATTTAAGATTGCTACTACAATGTTTTTTAGAGAATAATATMTATACTAAACTTTCAAAATGTTCTTTCTGTTAGAAAAATATTTGAAATCTCAACCACATACCCTTTAGCAAGGTAATTACARCTGAATCAACCAATATATAAGCCAAAATTTATTTTCTAGTGATCAAGAATGCTTATGAAGTACACAACTTTGTGGGAAAAGTAGAAAATGCTTATGAAGTACACAACTTTGTGGGAAAAGTAGAATATTATAGGTTATTTTGTGGAAGTATTTTCCAAGATTGTATATGTCATCACATGCATACARAGGAAGAATAAGAAGTTTGTATGGTTAAAGAAGTGTAAGGAATATTTTAGAAATCTTAAGCACGGGCTAATTATTACACCCTTCTTGAAGATGCCCAATATGGAAAAGGATTTTGTGGTGTGCACATATGCCTTATTATGTATCTTGGGGGATCCCTTATGTAGGAGGGTAGTTTGATTACCTATGCATACCCAAAATTAATTTATATTATGAGTCGAACTATGCCAACGATGACCTATAACTAATAGTTGTTGTGGATACTTTAAAGGTGATGTGGAGGCATTATTTGGGTAAGGGTTAAAAATTCAAGCTTAAAATAGAGAAACGTCACATATATATGGGCCCTTGCAAGATCAAAGTATTCTTGAATCAAAATGGGATGTGACTCCATGGATTTCATGATATGATTACCTTTCACTCAACAAAGACATGATATCATTTTTTGTGGTACTAGAAAAGTTATTAATAATGCTCATTCCACTCATATGAGAACCACTTATAAGGAAACCTATATGGCATGGGTCTTTCTTAACAAAATAATTTCTCACTTCATGGTGTTCCCTTGATGATTATATATAACATAGATTATTTTATTTTTTTATCTTTAGTTTTTAGACATGTTTATAGTGCTCCCATGCAAATTTATGTTAATGCATGTAATCAATCTTATTCTAAATTTAACCAACATGATTTAGTATGTTATTTTGTTGGTAGAACAATATCTAAAAGTATGATTAGGGATTAAATCTAGGAATCATGGTATCCTTATGCTTCAAATATTAAGAGTATCCATAATATGACTGATAATGTTTTTACGTTACACTTATGGATGCCCTCCTTCTACATAATTGTGATTCAACAAGGATTGTGTTTTCTTGAATACTCTCATTGTTCTCTTATWGGAAAAATTTTGGTAGATACATTTCTATTGTTTCATTGTCATGTGTATCTCAATTCCATAGTTTTCCTATTCATAATTTATTGCAGGGGATTCTTTAAAAGGTTATATTAATCTTAATAAATCGGGAAATATTCATTTCCCTATGCTTATGGTATYTTTATACTTCGAATATTAAGAGTAACTATAATCTGATTCAGAATTTTTTTACGTTTCACTTATGGATTCCCTCCTACACAATTTTGATTCAACAAGGATTGTGTTTTCTTGAATACTCTCATTATTCTCTTATTGGAAACCTTTTGGTAGATACATTTCCATTGTTTCATTATCATGTGTATATCAATTCCATAGGTTTCCTATTTATAATTCGTTGTAGGGGATTCCTCAAAAGGATATATTGATATTAATAAATAGGGAACTATTCATTTTGTGAGCTCGAGTGGACCTTTCAAGCTTTACTAAATACATGTATCTATGTTTTGGTCATTTCTAGTAACTTAAAAAGGTTATTGTTAGACATGTTGGGGAAAGAATCATTCACCAACCTCCAAGAAAAAGAGGAAACTAAGACCAATGACCAAACTTCAAAACTAAAAAATATTGTCATAGAAGTAAACACTAAGCTCAATATTTATAAGGAGCCTATTCCTAATCATGAGCCTCTTATATAATTAAATAGATCATTAATTATTATAAGAAAGGGGCATTACCTAGTTTCACACCATTTAGTTGATGGTAACTGCATAGGGACAAGGCAACATCCTTATTCTTCATGAATATAACCAATGCACCATAGAGAGATATGCTTGACCTTATCAGATATGGACCACATTTGCTTGGTCTGAAACGTTGATTTATAAACTATTGCGATGAATCTGAAAGAATATCACCAAAATACCGTTGATTGCAAAAGTCTTAGAACTGAAATATTATCAACTTGACGAGTAGCTCACACAACTCTAGAGAAGTCATTTGACAAGGACCTTTGTAGATGGGTTCAACTCTATATTTAAATTCAATAGATAAATATATCTCAAACTTCAAACCTTGGCTCTCTCTTATTGTTTATTTCCATTAACAAGTGTGCATTGAAGCTTGAAACGGGAAGGGTTGGTCTTGTTAAAGCATTTCTCAAAGATTGAACCTTGGCTCTCTCTCACTAGTTATTTCCACTGAAAATAGGGGTGCATTAGTGATGATATTCCAAAGGACAATTAATTTTGGTGCAGGTGAGTTTTCTTGCAAACCCGCTTGCACCCAACAATGAACTCACCTATGTGCTCACCTAAAAGTAGTGTTGATTCAGGATTCCTCAATTGTGCCTCTTATCAAGTATGTGGACTAAATATTCTCTAGTTATTATTTGATTTTCATTTTTTTCTTTAAGTATTGTCAAACCTAGAAATTGTTTGAAACCCAGACACCATTTGAAACCATGGAAAATGAGTGAAGAAAATAATATTTTTAAGGAAATACCTTGAACCCATGTTGAGTTTTGGTAATGGGATATTTTTGCACATTGTAGTTTTATAGAAATGTTATGTGTGAGGAAAACTAAGAAAATTTAGAATTGAATCATTCAAATAATTTATACCCTAATCTTGAACAGTGCCATTTAAAATTTCATAATGAATCTCTTAGGGTTTTATATTATTCAAAGACAATGAATCCCTAGTCTCCCCCAACAACATGGTCTTCTTGCTTTTGTAACTAGTCATTTTAGAAATTATCAACAAACATATTCAATTTTACATCATCCCTGGAATCACTTTGTATTTAGTAATACCATAAATTACAATAATCCAATATACAAAAGGTTTTTAGCCCATTTGTAAGGGAATCCTTTCATTAGTAGTCGTTTTTTTTCAACAAAACAATATAATTCAGTTTGGTATGAATCATGAGTGATAAAGAGTTATTTTCAAAAGTTGAACTTTGGATTTTGGAAAGAGGCATTAATCCATAGCCTCATATAAATTGTTGCTTAGATAGTTCTTGTAACCCTTTGAGTATATCATTATCACAATTAAAATGATCAATAAATAAGTAATATTGCACAATACTAGTTCAAACACATTTATGAAGAATGTATTATTTCATATTCTTGGAAAACGTTTAGTCTTTCTCCTTTTAAAATTATAGTATTTATTATGAGTGCTAGTATACTATCACTTATTTGGGGAGGTTTATCGACTTATAGTTTACATGAAGAAGCATTTTTTGACAATGCTTGTTAAAGTTCATTCCTAGTGAATCCATTTAATGATAAGAGTGTTGTATGGATTGTTATCTTTTTGTTGAATGTGGTGACACCTCCTGCTTAAGATGAATTCATTCAATATGTAGAGGAAATGAATCCCTATCTAGGATGCTCCTTAAAACTTATATTATTCACTCAATTATTATGGTTTTTGGCCTAATTTCCAAAGAATGATAGTTAAATCAAACTACAACTAAGAAAATGCATACTTGGGTTGTTATCTTCCTGTTGAATGTGATGGCATCTTCTGCTTAAGATGAATTGATTCAATATGTTGAGGAAATGAATCCCTTTCTGGGATGCTCCTTAAAATTTATATTCTTCACTCAATTATTATGGTTTTTTTTTGCCTAATTTCCAACCGTCAATAGTTAAATAAACCTACAACTAAGAAAATACTTCATTGTATGTGCAATACAATGCCTACTTATGGATCACCATATTCACATGTAAACAACTACATCTATATGTAGGTATTCCCTTCCACATGCAATTATGATGCCAAATATGGGCTATAATACTTGTTGGGTCGCAAAAATACGACACTTTATTCATCTTTCATATACCATTTATCGCCTTTATTTCCATTCCATTCTTCCATAAAACCATA
>JASDQU010401954.1:0-10790 GCA_032191745.1 Picea mariana | reverse complement strand
AAAAAGAAAAAAAAACTATTGGAATAAAAATTAAAAAAAAATAAAATTAATTGTTTTATCTTTTTGATAATGTAAAATATACTGGGTATTCTGGCAATGAAAAACGAAATGATTTCTGGTTTGCATTTTTATTTTGGGTATTCTGGCAATGAGAAACAAAATCAATTCATCTCTGCATTTTACATTGGGTATTCTGGCAATGAAAAACGAAATGAATTCATCTCTGCATTTTACAGTGGGTATTCTGGCAATGAAAAACGAAATAATTTTTGGTCTGCATTTTTATTTTGGGTATTTTGGCAATGAGAAACGAAATGAATTCATCTTTGCATTTTACATTGGGTATTCTGCCAATGAAAAACGAAATGAATTCATCTCTGCATTTTACATTGGGTATTCTGGTAATGAAAAATGAAATGATTTCTGGTCTACATTTTTATTTTGTATTCTGGCGATGGAAAAGAGGAATTATTCTTGTTTGCATTTTGTTTTACCTTTGGGGTGATTTTTCCCTTGATGAAGACCGTGTTTTTCTTTAAAATTTTTCTGCCATTTGATTCCTATTAATGCCCACGTTTTTTCTTTTCAATTCATCAAATTTCCTGCTGTGAAAGACCACGATTTGGAAATTAAAAACGGACTGTGTTGCATGCTGAAATCACCCACGATTTTATCCATTTAAATCACAACTTTACTTGTTGGAATGACCACGTTTTTGATAATCAGAATTTGACTATGTTGTTGTAGAAATCATCCATGATTTTATCCATTTAAATCACAACCTTACTTGTAAGAATGACCATGTTTTTGATAATCATAAGTTGACTGTGTTGCTATAGAAATCACCCATGATTTTATCCATTTAAATCACAACTTTACTTGCCGAAATGACCACATTTTTTATAATCAGAAGTTGACTGTGTTGCTATAGAAATTATTCACGATTTTATCCATTTAAATCACAACTTTACTTGTCGGAATGACCACGTTTTTGATAATCAGAAGTCGACTGTGTTGTTGTAGAAATCACCCACGATTTTATCCATTTAAATCACAACTTTACCTGCTGGAGTGACCATGTTTTTGATAATTAAAAATTGACTGTGTTGCCATCTTAATTGACCACGAATTGCCTTAATCATTGCTTGAGTTGATGTTGACTGACCACAAGTTGGTCCTTCTGCAGTTTTGTTTGCCCCTTTTATCCTCCTTCACATTGAACGCATACCTAGCGTTCTCTCTGCCAAGCTCTAATTACCACAACAATGTTACTGGCCATGTTGATTATCATGTTAACTGCAATAATAAATGCTATTTTGTTGCCTTATTAATTACTAGAATAATTGTTGCAACAATGTTAATGGTTAGCAACCTCCCTTTTCTGTTAAAGGCCATGTTAATTGCAATATGAAATGCTATATTTTTGCCTTATTAATTGCCAGAACAATTGCTACAACAATGTTATTGGTCAGCAGATTCCTTCTATTGATTAAATGTCACAACGAGTCAAATAGTTAACAGTTATATAAATCGCCTGGTTATTGCGCTATGAATGGTTATGTTAACAGTCATACAAATTGTCTTGTTAATGTTATGTTAATTGTATGTTAACTAGAATGTTAAATGCCTCATTATTGCTATATTACTTATTATGAAAACAGTCATGTAAACTATCTTGTTAATGCTATATTAATTGTCATGTAATTGCTATGATAATCACCTTGTTAAATTGCCACAACATTGTTAATAGTTAGCAGTTCTCTTCTCTATGATAGTAGACCGCTAGCATTGTTAGTTCGATCAATATAGCTAGACTACATGTTGAGATTTAATTTCTTATTAGTGCTAATGGTAGCATTCCACTTTAAGAATGTTAATGTTGTTATTCAATTTTATGGCTAGTTGGATGGGGATTCGGATTAATATAGAATTGTCCATTTAGGTTGTAATAAATATTAAAATTTGTATGGTTAGTAAAGACTAGATTGCAAATTTTAGACTTGCTAATTTAGATATGTAATTGATGTTAGTTGGATTTATAGATATTTCCTAATTGGTAACTCAGACACGCTAGATTGAGTCATAATTCATGTTAAGTTCGGTCTGTAACTCGTTAACTAACATAATTTAGACTGGTTAATTTATCTGTAATTAACGCCAATTTAAATCATAGATATTGACCTTTTAGCCTTGATTAATGGTTGGGTTGTTGACGAAGTCATTTTTAGCTTGTGCTTCCCATCGAGGGTGTTGTTGTTCATTTTAATTAATGTTTGTACTTGGTTTTGTAAACATTTTTTGTGCTTGTTTTCTCACTGTAAGGGTTCTAGTTACTTGTGTAATTAATTTTGGGTGTGTGAGGTTGTTAGGATGATTGTCCTTAGCTTAATAGGCTTGGTCTGCTTGTGTTGGGCAGGATGTAGACACCTCCTTGTTCCTCAGAATAGTCGCCAGCCTTGAGACCTTAAATGGTCAAAATCGATGGGAACCTGGGCTTGAGTGTTGCTTATGTGTTCTGGAGGTCCTAACCATTGCAGGGTAGGACAGGTGGGTAGTCATTCTTATTCTTTGTCAGTTGAATGTCGTACATTGCTTCCAGGTGCTTGATGTGCTTTTATGTTAGGTCGTTATGTTTGTTGTGGCATGAGTTGCATGTGTTGTGTTCATCGTCGTGTTGCGATGTTGAGTATAATGTCATTATTACCTTCCTACATACACACACACAAGAAAAAAAATTGCACTTGTTATGTGAGGCTTGTTGTCGTAACGAAATGGGAGGTTCGTTACAATGGAAAATTATCAGAATTACAAAAAAACCTTATTTTCCGGTGTATAGGGTGCGTATACGCAAGATGTCTATGTACAAGGTGTGTACAGTTGTGGGTTGTCAGTGTACTGGGAGCGTACAGTGGATAAAATCATGGAGATTTTTGGTTGAGCTGATGACAAGATGTTGAAGACTGAAGCAGGTTCCAGATATGCATTTTATGTGCTCAGATATATCACTGAGACACTGGTATGGTTACATTATTGTCTTGATCGATAGTAGTGCTTGTTTTTTTGTGAATTCCTAGGGAATTCTTGGTATGGTTGCTACGATGTGGTTTATGTTGGTTGATGGAGTGAGAAGAACTCTTATGATTCAGTATTGATATGATGGCTATAGTATGTTGATTTCTTATGAATGATTGAGTAGCATTCATATTGATTGGTTGTGGAGCATGAGTAAGCTATTGGAGAGCTTGGATGTGTTGTGAATAGCTGGTGGTTAGTTTGGATAGTGAGAAACATAAGAGAATGATAAATTGGTTGCAGAGGATTTGAGTTGATCTTGAAGGATAAACCCTAATAGCTCAGAAGGTATACGCAGGTTGTAGTACTGTATGGGAGCATATACACATGTTGTAGTACTGCTTGGGTGTGTATACATGTGGGTTGTATTATTGGTAGGGCGTGTACATACATGTGTTGCACTACCGACAGGTCGTGTATCTGTTGCAGATTGATATCTGTTGAGGATTTTTGCCTCATCTTAGTTGGTGTTGAGGATGTAGGTTGAGTCTTGCATTATAGAATTGGTGCTCTTGTAGAGTTGTACTCTGTTCAGTTGTTGCTGAAAAACCCCAAGGATTGTAATCCGTAATAAAAAGAAAATTGTACATACATTTTGTGTTCTTTGTGTTCCTTGTGGTGATGACTTGTTGATGATATATTGTTGATATATGTTGTTGATATGCGTTCACATCCAACTGGTTATAAATGAAAACAATGAGTAACGAGTAAATGTTGAATGCTAACTAATGAGTTTTGTGAAAGAGGGAAGTTTTGGGAAAAATATCCCCATAGTCATTCACCCCCCCCCCTCTAAGTGTGGTAGGTGTGTCCAACAGATGTCGCTAAAAAATTTCACCCTCTCCAAATTTTCAAAGGAACTAGACCACATGAAAGGTGACATGTGGTCATAAAAGGCATGAGGAAATATAATTCAATTATGTGTGGGATATAACGATGGCATGCAAAATAAATTGATGGATAAGATGACATACAATGTGATATTTAGCCTCACATATGAGTTTCCTCGCCAATCAATATTCTGTTACTTGTTGTTGAAAAAGGATAAAGCTCATTTTCTCCACATGCACACCCAAGAAAACTACATATCTCACAATATCAATGTCAAGTGTAGTAAATCATTTCATTCCATCGTTTACCTCATCAAGAACATGTCGATCTCTTATAACAGAAATCCTCATGAGAAAAAGAAATAAATATGTGAGTAATTAAGCTTTTAAATATGAGTTACTCAAATGTGAGGTTTCATAGAAAATGATCCACCTGCGCAGTCTCTACCATCAGGAGAAAAATACCAGCCATCCTGGCTACATACATATGGAAAGTGTTTTATGCAACTTGCAAAGGACATAATTTCCCTCCTCGCTCCTATCCTTTCAAATTTGAAAGTAATGGGACATTTGTTAGTCCACCCTAAATAACAATGGCACAATTATACCAATTCTCTATAAAATATTGAGACATAGGATTCAAAGAGTTGATTAATGGTTTGTTGCATTGTGGAATGGTGGTCACTAAAAGGAAATGGTTAGACATCCTTTTAGAAAACCAAGAACTTCAATTGTTCAAAGGTTGACCATGTCCAACACAATAACCAGAGATTGAATTGAGTAACCTGGAAGAATATAGAAAAAATATTAATTGGACAAAGAGAACACTCCTCACAACAACATCAACAAGATAACCCTAGTGGTAAAAATATTTTTTACCTAGTAAAATCATTTGGAAAACAAGAGGTGGTATTAAGAAACTAAACAGTTGTATAAAATTTCAAGAAGTAGTATTGGACCAAATGAATGGTTTTCTCATAAATTAAGACATCTATAAACAGATGCAAGGCACTCATTCTTAGGGTCAACACTTTGGGGAATTAAAGAGGTTCTTACAACCAATTTTTTTAGCTCAGAAACATTGTTGGCTCTTGACCAAGTTTTGAGGAAACATTGGTCATGTTTGACCATTTTTTGGACTTCGATAGGTTGGTTGAAGACGGAAAGCCCAAGCAAAGTGGAGATCGTGGAATCTCGCCCATTTTGTAGGATTTTAGGGTTTATGTAACAGGTATGGGATGTCGGCCCATGGCTTTGCCCATGCTTAGGAATTTTTGTAATGTATAAGTAAGTAGCTAGGCGATGTAAGTAAAGTAGTAATTGGCTTAGTGCAAAAGGTCATTGGCTTAATGCACGACTAGAGTATGCTAAGACTTGCAGAGCTAAGTGAAAGTGATTGTAAGATTATTTGTGCACAGACTATATAAGGCTTTGTGTCGTGACTTGATTTTGAGGAAGATGGATCTAGTGGATTTTGCACAGATCACCTACCTAGTGCAGAGTGAGCTCTGTGGCTCCGTGCCTGTAAGAATATTGAAGGAGACTAATAAAGAAGAAGAAGAGTTGGTGGGCATAGCCCCACACTAGAGTGAACCACGTATATCCTGTGTCGATGTGCTTTGTGCAATGTTGTTCATGTTATTTATGTATCTATTTGCTTAGTGAATTGTTCTTGATGTATGGTAGATAGATCTATGAATTCTTAGTGCTTTATGATGTGAATGAATGTTAGATATGAGCTTATGCTATGTAATAAGAGGTTTTAAGGGTTAGATCTCATGCTAATATATAATAAGGGTTAATTTGTGATGTGAATAAGAATTGTAACTTAATGCGTATTGTTAGCTAAGTGATATGTTAAGTGTTTTAGTCACAGATCTGTGTCCCAGCTAGGTTGCAGACACTTGAGTCATGCAACCCCCTCTTCTTCTACCTTGGGTGAGACTTCATATACTTCGCAGGTGTTGCCGAAAGGGTCAATAGCTAGGTTTGCCCCTGTGCCAGCAAATGGTTCTGTTGTCAGGACCTGAAACTGTGATTGTTGGGAACTAAAGAAAGCTCCATGAATAGATATGTTGTTGTATTGCGCAGTATTCTACATGACTTGCAAAGCTCTGTGCTAAGAAGGAAAGCCAATCTAAAGAAAAGAGGTAAGATCTTAAATATTTGTGCTCTGGTAAAGGTAAGATAAGTGGAAATTTTTGCTTCAAAAATATGAATCTAAGTACGTTTAATAGATTTTGTCCTAGTCTGAAAACTAGGACACATCTAGAAGAAAGAATTGATCTGAATAAATTTGATAGAAATAGTGAAAGATATTTTATTCTTATGCATAGAAAGAATTTTTGTATTTTTGGACTAACAAATGGATGCAGGAACCTAGAAAGTAGTTTTTCAGACCGCAGGCCCATCACTCTGATCCCAGTGCATAGTACAGAAAAGGTTGGGAATCGTTTAAAAGAAAGAGAGGATTGACACTATGTTATAATTTCATAAGACCAAGACATCTTGCTAAGGAATGTGTTGGTATAGGTCCTAGTTGTATTTGTTGTAAAGCTATTGGTCATGAGGTTGAGGATTTCCCTAGAATGATTGCCAAAGTTGAAAAGATGAACATGAGACAAGAAAACTATGAAGAAGGTCAAGGGACTAAGGATATGTTAGGGAACTAGAAAGAATCAGAGACTTTGTTATTACAGATGAAAGAAAAATCGAAGGGTCACAATGACATTAGTTTACCAGAGATATTAAAAGAAAAGAAGTGCACAGGAACAAGAATAGGAGACTTCAACATAGATTGTGTTTTGGATGAGGAAACAGATGTGAATATTATGCCAGAAAGCACTTGGGAAATTTTGGGAAAGCCTGCTATGATTCCTTCATTGGGAATGATAAGATTGTTTAAAGGAAAGATGATAACCCTATGTGGAAGAGTTACTAATGTACCTATGATTTTTCATGGAGCATTGACTGAATAATAATTTGAAGTCATTAAGTTTGTTGATAACAACACTCCTTTTTCACTTTTGCTAGGAAATACCTAGATTGAGAAAGATCAGATCCGAATGAAAATAGAGGAAGAAGCCACAGAATAGAAAAATCAAGAATTAAGGGACTTCATGGATAGGCATGATTAATAGAATAACAAGAGGACAAGTTGAAGCAATAGAGGGCCAGAGAACTAGCTATCAAATCTGGAAGAACACAAGAAGGTTTAAAGAACCTTTCCATACAGGAAAGAAGAGCATTCACCTCGAAAATAGTAAGAGAAGAGATATTACATTTGAACCCTTTAAAAGACCCTCAATAGTGTGAAGTTGCTACGCTAAGAGAAGATAAGAATAAGAATAAGAATGGAAAGAGGAATCCAGAGACTCGGATCATAGGAAAGAAGGCAAGAAAGCTCAGTAAGAAGAAAGCAAAGGTAGAAAAACTTTAGGAATTTCCAAAGAGGACTTCGCAGAAGGAAGGCTTGTAGAACTTGAACCTCACCGGAATAGAAGAACCGCGAAGAAGCTATATGACCATTGGAGGCACCTCTACCTTTAGAATGATGCTTCGTAACAGTTAGAAACATAGTTATTTCCGAAAATATAACCCTTGGACCATTGAGACCGCGCCATAATGGATGGAATCGTATTGATTAAGGCATTTCGGCAAAGACAAAGGAGGAAGTGTAGGACATAGACAGTGAGTCTAAGGACAACGCATTGGAAAAAACTTCACCTGACTCACCTGCAGGAGGAGGAGGCGATGAAGTAAACCAAGAAGAGGGAGGGGAAGAAGACAAGCAATAAAAGGGAGAAGTTACACTGGCAAAGGATCCCCTTACAGAGGTTGAGACATCAAAGAAAAGGAAGGTTTCTCCACAGAAACCTTCAACAAGGAAGAAGTTCTGAGCCAATAATCCTCAGTCACAGAATGTGCTCACAGTGGACGATATCAAGCTCATCATCAAAACCGTCAAGGATGCTTCAGAAGACATCTTACAGAGACATGGAGTAAAGAAGGAGTCGATGTATGACCAAATAGAGAAGGAGATCAAAGACATCCAACAAGCTATCTAAGCAGACCACGCAGTGTCTACTGCACCGTCTTCAACAGAGAATGTAGAATTGGGGGATGAGCCCACCCAATTGTGAAGGTTAGCAGATGCGACAGAGGCTTTCCTTCGTCAAGCCCTAGAGGAAAAGGAGCAGGCCATAGAGGCCTTAAAGAAAGAAAATGAGGAGGTCCTAGAACAACTTCAAGTTGCATAATACGATAAAAGTGAAATTCAGGTGAAGTTTGAGCATAACAATGCGAAGATACAGGAAGAAAAATTACCAGGTGCTTGCAGAGTAGATTGTGGTCAAGGAGGTAGTGACTAGAGGACTCCTCTCTATGTCGGGCTTGGCACAGGAGGAATCCAAGTCAACTGAGATGCAAGTGGGGAAGTTTGTTGAGGCCATTCAACAACTTCAAGCAAGAGTAGCAGAGTTAGAAATCCAAGAAGTACCTAGCACTCTACAAGAAGTGTGGGATCAGAGGGAAGAAACTACCAGAAGTGTAGTAGAAAGAATCAGGGCATTGGCTTCAGAATGTAAGAAACTAAGTGATCGAAGTGCGTAGACCTATGAGCACCTTGCAGATGATCCAGATCTGAGGACATTGGAAGCACAACTTCAAGAGGTGGAGCAGCAAGAGTCTACAATGAAATCACATATGAAGCTTCTTACTACAGTTGAGAAGATGAAGAGGTCATAGGAACAACACGCAGTCCAACAACAGGTCACTTCCATCTAGAGCAGAGTTATGGAGGTGGAACAGAGACTCTAGCCGGTGCAGGATGAAGCCTGTACACTTTTCGAAGAGATCAAGGGATAAGGCTCACAGTTGGAACAGGTGGTTGCAATAGTAGAACAACTCCTGGAAGGGCCTATCACCGAGAAAGTAATTCAGGTGTTCACCAAGTAGGAGGCTCTGGCAAAGCAACAATTTGAGGCAGCTTGATCTAATCTCGAGGCCTTTGAAGCAGTGTTGCCCAGATCTGAGTGACTCGGGATGAGTCACAGGTGAGTGTTGGGGGCTTGTTCGCCCTCGACCAATATTTGAGGAAACATTGGTCATGTTTGACCATTTTTGGGACTTCGAAAGGCTGGTCGAAGACGGAGCACCTAGGAGAAGCGGAGATCATGGGATCTCGCCCATTTTGCGGGCTTTTTGGGATTTTAGGGTTTATGTAATGGATATAGGATGTCGGCTCATGGGTTTACCCATGCTTAAGCCTTTTTGTAATATATAAATAAGTATCTAGGATATGTAAGTAAAGTAGTAATTGGCTTAGTGCAAGAGGTCATTGGCTTAGTGCACGAATAGAGTATGTTAAGACTTGTTGAGCTAACTGCAAGTGATTGTAAGAGTCTTTGTGCATAGAATGTGTATGTCTTTGTGTCGTGAACTGATTTTGAGGAAGGTGGATATAGAGCATTGTGCATAGATCACCTATCCAATGCGGAGTGAGCTCTGTGGCTCTGTTCCTGTAAGAAGATTCAAGGAGACTAATAAAGAAGAAGAAGAGTTGGTGGACGTAGCCCCACACAGGGGTGAACCACGTATATCTTGTGTCGATGTGCTTTATGAAATGTTATTCATGTTATTTATATAGTTTTTTTCTTAGTGCACTATTCTTGATGTATGGTAGATAGATCTTTGAATTCTTAGTGCTTTATGATGTGAATGAATGTTAGATATGAGCTTATGCTATGTGCTAAGAGGTTTTAAGGGTTAGATCTTGTGCTAATCTATAATAAGGGTTAATCTGCGATGTGAATAAGAATCGTAAGTTAATGCGTATTGTTAGCTAAGTTCTTTGTTAAGTGTTGTAGTCACAGATCTGTGTCCCAACTAGGTTGTAGACACCTGAGTCCTGCAACCCCCCCTTCTTCTACCTCGGGTGAGAATTCATCTTCTTCACAGGTGTTGTCGAAAGGGTCGGTAGTTAGGGTTTTGTTGGTGTGTTTTTGAAGCGTTGAACCATGGGTTTGCCCCTGTGCCAACAAACATTAAGCAAAACATATTGTAAAAGAAACAAGAATCAATCGATTCATCCCCTACATTATGTTTTAGTCTTTAATTCTTATTCCTTTTGTGACTTTTTTCTTGTAAAGCCACCTCTCCCATATGGCTTCTTGTATCAAATCCTATTAATAAAATACTAAGCAATAGTTTATCCAACACATTTAGTGTTACTTTGTGGTGTATAGTCACAGGATAGAAGTGATATCGTGTTGACAAATTATCATTTCTTGTCATTTATTTATGCTTTTAAATTATATGTAGAGGGTATCTCCATGTATTTGAATGTATGAGATATGTGTAACTACTTGAGAATTTATTTATTTATCTCTATACATATGTTATAACTATTTAATTCTTAATTACTCATCTTGTTATTCTTGTTCCATATGCTACAAGATTCATTCTATGTAGTGCATTATCTGTTTATCTTATTTTTCTTTTGATTCACCACCCCACTCACCCTTAAATTCAAATTCTATGAAACACTTGTGGACATATTCCTCTTGGGGTTGAGAGATTTTACAATCTAAGCTGAGACTGTTTGAAGGTCAAGAGTTTTGAGAAATAGAGAGAGAAAAACTAAATAAACTTTTCATGATTTACTTTGCTACAGATATGGCTTCAAAATTCATCTTGAGTTTTATCCATTGGTGTAGTGTACCCTTACACTACCCAGGTTCACCCAACCTCTCAGATTCTACCATTCATTACATGGATGTAAAATCAAATGCATTTAACCAGAATTAAACACACATAAAACTCAGAGTAAGATATATGGATACTTCTATAATTAAATGTTCCATAGCATTCGTCATTAATTCATTGACA